>CANUEP010118320.1:0-10848 GCA_947857235.1 Jatropha podagrica | reverse complement strand
CTAGTAATTAGGTTAATTAAAAATTGGAGTCATTTAGGGTTTTCCTAATTTACCCTTAAATAATTAAACCAGGTGGCGACTCTCACATTAAGTGCATTTCTATCCTTTTTATCATATGCATTTCATACGCATTATGCTATGTGTGCCGGGGGTAGGGGTTCACAACTAGCATTCAAAATATTCTTATCCTCCTTAGCCAACACTATCATCCCATAAAGAAATCTTAGACCATTCGGATGAAGCTGGCCAATGGTTATCTGATAACCATTGAAAAACGATTTCAATGGCTCAGAAAGATGGAGTTGAAGCCCCAAGCAGAAACTCTCCTCATAGAATGTAATAGAGTCATCATCTAAAGGAGAATTAACTCTCATATTCTCTAAGGGACGAATTAACCTATATTCAAAAGGGATGTTGTAGGTGTAGTATATATATAAAAGCTCGCCCTCATATATGTCAAATGGGATATCAGCTATCTGAACATTTTCCTTCCTCTCCTTTATACCCTCTACTTCTAAATCAACTTCCTCATAGGGCTCGCCACTAGGCGTTCGAATAAAATTTGAATATCCTCACTACTAGAAGAATCCATACTATAAACCGAACTCAAAAGTAAATAAGAAGAGAAGAAGAAACTTACTAAATGGATGATTTCTAGAGAGAGGAAGATGTTCTAGAGAGAGAAGCTCTGAAAAGCAAGAAATGGCAGGAGTAACAAGTGAAATGAAACTGACCCTTATATAGGTCAGGCGAAGCAAACAAAGAGTCACCCCATTTAATAACACAGCTCATCATAGAATCCGAAGCCTCGAGCTTCGCAAATAAGAAATGCCCCTAGTAAAAAAAATAAAATAATAATAATAATAATAATAATAATAATAATAATAATAATAATAATAATAATATATATAATATATATAATAATAATTTTTGAAAATATTTTACGAATATTACATTTGAACATAAATGACCAAATAATTTATAGGAGACTACCGTTAACTTATAATAATAAATTATTTTTATTAATAAATAAAACCCTAAATGTACACTTCTAAACAAGAAATAAATATAAAGTCCAAATCCTTATCTAAGACGAACTGTTTGAACTCCAATATAAATACCCTAAAATCACCCTAAGGAAGGGTTTAATCACAATCAATCTCTCTCAAAATTCTGAGAGTTTAACACTTCTTATATACTTAATTCTATTTTTATATAATAAAATAATCACAAAATAAATTTTCGCTCAATCTTTAAACATAATCCTTCAGTTCCTTATTTATAAATGTAGATTTTTAAAATCTTAATAGGTGCCCAAAATGAAAATCAAGTCATCACTTAATCTCCAACTCCCTTTTCCCAACCCCAAATCAATATCTATATATAGGGGTGGCCATTCAATTTACTCAACTGAATTGGCCGACTACTCACCCTTATTTATATATTACTATAATAAATAATAATAATAAATTATTGTACTTCTAGATAAAGAAAAAAAATAAAAAGATGATCTGAATTGATAATGATAATCACTTTGACTCTGATGGCAGTATTACTTATCTAGAGAAAGGAATATATGCACATATATATAAATCCTTGAAACCCAAAAAGTGATCCATAAAAAAAGTATATACTTTTAGATTTTTTTTCAATTTCGTAACACTATTTTCTTTCAAATTAAATAAATTTAAAATATAAGAGAAAAATATCAAGAAAATTAAAAACATGCTTAATCATCAAGAGACCATCTATTTATTACAAGAATAAATAAATCTCTTATTAAATTAAAGGATAGTAGTTATAAATTAATTTAATAATAAAAAATAAAAATTATTGTTAAGAATAAAATTTTTTTTCAAAAGTCAACATATAATCTAATAAGAAACAAATTATATTTAAAAATTATCAATTTGAATTTTACAAATAATCCATCCTTCAACTTGAAATGTCATAATTTAATGAAATTTGATATTAATGGACAAAAAAAACAATAATAAAGCCAAGTCAATAAATAAAAATTATAAAGGCAATCATATTAGGATCTAATATTGGTAAGTTAATGAATTTAATCAAGTATTTATTTTTCTATTATTCTAAATTATAATTTTAAAATTAATTAATTAATTAATTAATAAAGAAACTACATAAAAGAAATATTCTTTCTTCTGCAAATAAACACTCAATTTTTCTTAAAACCATAATGAATATATTTTTTTTCTTTTTTATCTTTCTACTAAATAAAATATTATATATATTTTATTTGAAGTTTGTCTTTCAAAAAGTATATCTAATTAAATCATTCAAACATAAAGAAAAATTAATATTAAATTTTTTTTATATCTCTCCTAAATAAAATATTTTAAATTATAATTAAAATAAAATTAAAATTTAAAAATAAAATATAAATATTTTTAAATATCTCATTACCATATATATTTATTAAAAATAAATTTGAAAAAGATACGAGTTAAAATTTTGAGATTTTTAATCATTATATGTATTTATTTAAAAATAATTTTTATTAATTTATATTCGATCAATTAATAAAATATAATTTTTTAATTGAATATGATTGTAGGATATGAAAATTTTCATTAGGGATGTCCCATTATTTCCCATGTTCTCACATTTATATATAGCTTGGAGATAAATAGATATATATAATTTGAGAGAATATCTTAAATTTTGTTTTTAATAATATATACAAAAATGACAGAGATACAATAAAGGAAAAAAAAAAAAAAAAAAAAAAAGAAATTAGCTAAGACAATACCGTCTGATCTTGCTCTTCAATCTCATGAATCCCTTGTTGAAATGTACACAAAGGGGAAGGAAAAAGAGATGAAGAAGAAAAAGAAGAAACAGCAGAGGAAAAAGAAGTACTTTTAGTAGAATAAGAAGTAGCAGCTGCATCAATATTAATTTGAACAAGCAGATCAATAAATGCTCCAACTATAAATCCATGGTTCTTCTTTCCATTAACCTTTAAATACCATCTTAATAACTCCTCTAAACAAGCCCAGTCTTTAAGTCCATGAGACTCCACCATCTCTTCCATTGATCTTCTAAAATCAACATATGGATTCTCTGACTCTAATGCTAAAACTACACTTTCCTTGAATGGTTTTGCTTCTTCTAGTATTGAATTTGTGTCACCGGGCTCAAAGAACAACCTATCTGATGTAACTCCACGCACGACCATTTCTAATGACTCGCCATCAAACTCGTCTGACTCAGTTGAGAAACTAGCAGTCTCTGATGAGTTGGTGAACCACGTCTCGGGAGTTTCAACCCCATCGACAACAGAATCAAAGAAGACTGAGTTTACAGTCTTGAAAACGTCATCTCTGAAAGAACGAGTCTTGGGGTTGTTGCAAGAAGCCCATTTTGTATCTTTGTTTTTAAAGATTGAAGGGATTTTCATCTTTCTTTGTCTCTGATCTTTCCGTGGTTATCAATGGCGAATGTTTTTAAACAAGAGGAGAGGAAGAGTGATATAGTATTTAAAGAATAAGAGAGGAAGATGGAAAGAAAATGGGACTGATAGGGTCTCTCATGTGTCCATTAAATTTGTAGGTTTGATGAATTCAATGTGTTATTAAATGTCTCCTAACAGCAACTCTTTCCCTTTTATTTATTACTAGTATTTGTTTGTCAACAGAATTTTTTATTAATGAGCCTTTTCTTCTTAATTAGTATTATTATTATTATTATTATTATTTTGTGCAAAATCTCTGCTTTCTTTGATTTTTTTTGTCCCCCAAAACGTGCTTCACAGCACCAGCCAGGCAAGTATTAATTTATTTTTAAGAACGGTAAACAATTACTTTTAGCTGCTGGACACTGATCGGTAAATTTTTTTGTTTGATTTTAAAATTTTGATTTAGTAAAATTAATGAATGGTTTATAACAATGTATAGCATTTTTTTTTTTTTTTTTTTTTTTTAATCAGGGGGAGGGCTTGAAACCCAAAACAGCAAGCTAACAAAGAATAACTCTGGGACAACCAACCCCCACAGCATCAGCATGAAGAAAGGACCTCCTAACACATGCAAACCCCCAGACATCTTCAAAGCTTCATTGGATAGGATATCCACCACACCATAAAAAATATTAAATAATTTATATTTGTAGACGGATTAACATTCCCTTCATCCCAATTTAAGAGTCGCATATTATTCTTGTATTTCTTTCAAAATAATTAAAAAAAAAATCTTGTTTTTCTAAGAGTGTATATTAAAATGATTAATTGTACCTTCTTAAAATTAAAAGTTTTCAATATATATATATATATAAACAGAATAGTTTATATTATATGAAAGTCAAGTTTAATCTTCTGAAATTGCCAAATATGAGGAGAATAATAATTATTTATTATAATTGTAAAAAGATAATGTGTAATGACAACAATTGTCAAAAAATAACTTATTTTATATTTTTAAATAATATTTTTATCATGACAATATCTATTAGTTACATCCTATTAAGATAATACATTAAGTTAAATTAAAATTTGTAGAGAAAAATTAATTTTATTTTTCTTTTATATAAAAAAGTAAGTAAAAAAATTTTTTCTAAAAAAAAATTAGTCTCTTCTTATTTTTTTATTATTCATTAATAAAAAAGGATACAAAAATATTTTTAAAAAATACTTTATTTCGTGATACAAGAACGTGCATGATACGATAATTTTTTAAAAAATAGAAGATTCACATACTAAAGACACACTACACTAAATAAGTATAATACGTTAATATTTCAAATAAATAAACAATCATTTATAATAAATCATAAATATAAAAAAAATAATTTTTTTCAATATGATTAGTCAAATTCTCAAAATTATTATCACTATTTAAAATACATTAATAGTGTGTGCGAGCATTTTTTTTTATACAGATCATTTTACAAGTGTCAAAATGGATTACGACATGCGAACACAATTCGCCTAACATGCGAAATAAATAAATTAAGGTTGACGTTGAATGAATTCTTGTCACAAACGAGTCATTCATTTATAACATAAATATAAATGTGTTGTGTCATGGGTTGACACGTGGATTATGCGAGTAACTCGTTTATTTAGGAGTAAAGAGGTAATTTTAGTGTTAGATATAAATACTCCAACTAAAACCTATTTAAATTTTATTATTGTATTACTTTTTTATTTTAATTATGAATCTTGAAGAATTTATACATTTTACTGGTAAAAATTTATTTTTAAATATAATTGGAGTTAAATAAGTTAAAGTTAAAAATATTATAAACAGGTTGAGTGAGTTGTATATGGGTTAACATGACCCACTTAACCTATTTATGATATTAAACGGGTTAAACGTGTCGTATTTGTGTCAACCGTTTAATTTTCGAATTGTATTTTATATTGAAATTATAAAAAATTATTTCAACCTATATATGTTTTTCCGTGGTGTGTTCTAACACTATTTGTGTCTTATATCAAAGCTTCACCAGTAAAGTAAGACTATTCATCTTTCTTCAAATCATGATTTGTATCGATATTTATTTTTTCTTTAAAAATGTACTTGATAAAGCAACACCATAAAATTTGAGGAGTATGATTTTTTTTTTTTCCCTTTAAATTCGTCAATGAAATAAATGCCTTGATTGAATGATAAAAAAATT
This sequence comes from Jatropha podagrica, assembly GCA_947857235.1. Lineage (NCBI taxonomy): Eukaryota > Viridiplantae > Streptophyta > Magnoliopsida > Malpighiales > Euphorbiaceae > Jatropha > Jatropha podagrica. Next base: position 5,205 of record CANUEP010118320.1, on the reverse strand, counting down.
TTAGTTGTATGTTGTTAAAATTTTAATTTAAGTACGATTAAAATAATCATGAAAAGATTCAAATAAACATAAATATAAAAATAAACTATATCTACTTTATTAGAGGAAAATTGAAAAAAAAAATTATTAATATACTCTCAAATATCTAACTAGCCATTTAAAAGGGACACAATAAAATACACATATGTAGCTCTTAAAGTAGTACCCCATGAAGTAAAAATTTTCTTTTCTTCTATAATATTTAACATATTATGTTTATTTTTTTTTTTTATCTTTTTTCAACAGTGAGGGAGGGAGATTCGTATTTGGACTAAATGTTAAGCCGTATATGTATTTACCATCAGACTATATTTTTCTGTACACATATATATATATAATTATGGTTGAACCTAGTTGACCCTCTAATCATTCTTTTTGGCATTAAACCATCAATTGTATAAAGTTTATTTTTTAAATAGTTTGATTTGGTTTAAAAATTTATCAAACCATTTCAAAATTGTTTTGTTTAATTTTTATTTAATAAAATCTGATAAAATTGAATCAAACTATTTTTTTAAGAAGTTGCAATTCTATACTCTCTTCTTTCCATTTTATTTGCTTGTTATTCCTTTTTGAAATATTTCAAAATAGTTGCAAGATTTCGAAATTTATGTATTTAAATAATTAATTTTTCATAATAGCCTTTATAATTATTTATTAAATGAATAATTTTTATTAATATTTTAATAAGTAAAGGATAAAATAATTTTTATTGATTAAATTCTTAATATGCGTATTTATTAAACTATGCAAATAAAATGAACGGAGGGAGTATAACTTTTTAACTAGAAAAATGTGATATTATTAATTTTATGGCAGAATTTGAATTATTAAAAGATTATTCTAATCAATTATTTAGTCTAACACTTTTAATGAATAGAAAGAGAATTCACATTTTTTTGGTTTTACTGATAATTTGTCATTATGTTTATTGACTGGTGTAAAATATTTTCCAAACCATAAAATGCGAAATTGATATTGATTTCATTGATTAATAATCTGATTTGAAAAATTTTCAAACTGCAATTAATGATATGGTTTGAAAATATTTTCAACCAGACTGAACCAAACATTGCCTAACTTAGAAGTTAGGCAGAGGCCCCAAATTAATCTGTCTCTGCAAAACAAATCCATTGGCATAAGTAGAACCGGTGATTTGATATGTACTTTTTACAATACCATAGGATTTAGCGGAAAATGGAAAAGTTTGTATTCTTAATTAGGTTCCAACGAAGGACTCTATATTTATAGTTGAAATCCAGTTTTTGAACATAACTGCCACTGCAAATAATGTTCAAATAACGTAGGAATTAAAAAATAAAAATAAAAGAATACAGCAAATTATTATTATTATTATTTACCATTAATATACTAATTGTGGATTTTTTCGGTAATTATTTTAATATTGATGTATCACTATTCTAGTAGTTGGGGAAATTGAAAGAATCATATGGTAGTTTAAGCACTTCATGTGGAAGGAAGGAAGAAAGTGACTAAAATAAAAAATAATAGAAATAGAATGAACAAACAAATAAAGTCGCCAAATTCATGTGAGTTATTTATGAGACAACGGTTGAATCATGCACACTTGTCTTTCCATTGAAGACGCATTTATTAGGTACGTCACTTTGTCGTGCTTTAGGTTAATTTACTTCCTATGACCCGCGTATGTCTTTTTTCTTTTCCTTTTTATATTTCAGTATAGATAAATACTTTTTAATATATTATATTATACTATACAATTCGCCTCCATTTTTTAAATATAAATAAATCATTTAAAATTTTTACAAGGGGTTTAACGAAACAATTAATTTTATAAATTATAATACTCCTTCAATTCTTTTAGCTTGATTTTTATTAAAAATTTTAATATTTTTTGTTGCTTTGATTAATTTTTATTTAGATTTATTTATATTTTAATTAAATTTTCAAAATTCTTGAAAAGTTTGAGTTGAAAGGTTTTTATTAGGAAAATAGTCAAAATTTGTATAAAAAAAAGGTTAGAGCATTCAAGCTGTGCAAAGAATCAAGGAAGCCGTTCACATTATTCGTTCACAAGTTTTTATCTCTAAACTCTAAATCTTGTTTTTATTCTTCATTATTCATATTGATTATAGAATTATTTTTAAGTTTAATTGAGTTTTATTTAATTACTATGTGAAACTAAACTCTTATATTAGGAATTTGATTTAACTTAATTTTTATTTCAATTTATAATATTAGATTTGCTTTTTCTTATTTAAGATATAATTTATTATTGAAATCAATGCTTTCAAACATAGTTTTTCTATTGGATTGATTTATTTCATTAATCACTATCGGAAGAAAGGTTTTTCATAAGACAAATGTAATAAATTACATGAAAATAATAACTTGATGCGGAAGTTATGTAGTTTGACTCATAAGAGGTTTTCATAAGTTGATGACCTTAAGTTATTAATTTTTAAATAAAGCATAAAACTTAATAATTTAATTCATGTCTAATTGTACTATTGCGAGATAGATAATTAGATTAGGTTAAAATAGCTAACAATACATCAGGAGAGCTTGTTAATGATTTTAAGGTTGTTTTCTCTATTTGAACATTAAAATTGATTAACAAACTAATAAAATAAATTAGATATAATTAAGTGAAGTCAAAATCTGTAACACCCACCGCCTAATTCCAGAGAACTAGACGGCGGTTGCCACATTCGGTGCCGAAATACTGACCTATTCTACTAATTAACTCCAAAATACACATTAGAAGTAGTTATGTTTCCTTAATGAGACAAGTAATTAAAATATAAAATATAGGTTTTAGGAAAAATCTTATGGAAAATAAAATAAAATTTCGCAAGAGCTTCCCTTAAAAATTAACTTGCCACACAAAGAAAATATGCACACTTTCAGTATAATTTCTCCATACCCCAAACCTCTAATTCAATATAGAATGACACACGCACTTCTAAATATTCATCCATTTTACTAAGGTTCTCTCATTAATATTATAAGCCATTCATTTTAAGAATATATACATCATTAATCATACACCACACACAAAATCAAGAATTAATATCTAATCGGGCGCCGATTTCATTAAATATAATCTCAATATTTATAACTCCAATATTATTTATAATAAGTCCATACATGCCATAGTCCACATCTCTATACATATCCTACTCAAAAATAAAGACTACTCTCTGATGCTTCACCTCCGATCTTCAGGAAGCATCCACCGTTCACAATCTGCGCGTGATAAAAATTAATGCGCTGAGTGGAAGACTCAGTGGTGCTAAATAATTATAATTTAAGGTAACCAAGGAATAAAACACAACACCTTTTAAAACAAATATTCAAATCATAAAATATATCAAGCACCGAAAATGTGCTAATTAAATCTAAATATTTTGGATAAACATAAAGAAATCGACATCTTATAAATTTTTACTAAACTCAGTATAATTTAGAAAATATCACAAATAACATTATGTTCTAGGTTTCTTATAGTGAGATAAGATTCTATTTTTTTTTTTTATTAAGGCTCATACTAACACCGAAAGAATGTAAGCAGATTCGATCGTGGCCTATCGAAGCGCCACACACTAATCACACAATCGTGGCCTATGAAAGTACCACCCACCAATATCACACTCGTGGCCTATGGGAGCACCACGCGTGGCCTGTGTAAATGTGCAAGCACTACCACAATAATAAGCGCGTCCGCTTATTTATAAAGGTTGATAACCCTAGCATATGATCATAACTCCACCAAATATAATGAGCTGATAAACCAAGCATGCTCACATTTCACAAAACATCTCATTATACCACATATCAATCAAGTATAGTAGAGCCAAAATAATTCCATTCTTTCACAAATAGTTCTCATTTCTCACCCACCATTTCTTATTCAAAATCATTTCATAATTAACACCTTTTATTTCAAAATATTTCTACTTACAACTTAAGAAAATTACAACATTCTCTTTTTTTATATTTAATAAAATAAATTCAGATGGACATATTCAAAATAAATATACTTAATATAGTTTAAAAGTACTTAAATCAAGAAATTCCAGCATTTTTATAAACCTGACCTTTGGTGTGTTCTCAGGGTATAACTGAAGTTCTAGGACTTCAAATTGAGTGAAACTTAATTCCTTAGAAAGATAAGACAAAATGATACAAATGTCATGAAGGGACCATAGTCCAGATCATTTTTTAAGAGGGTGAAAAAAAAATCCAAGAACACAGACCAACAATCCAAACACGATTCAGCACAACCAGTTTTGGTATAAAGATCCTAGGTTGAGCTATAGGTATTCAAATTAGACACAAGAGGATGATTTAGAAAGATAAGAAGTAGAAATATAATTTTTATGAAGAACACAAGATATTATCTTGCCATTTCAGTGGCTAAAAGGGACAATCAATTTGAATTTACAAGTGAGACACTATAACAGAACCAATTTTGGTATTTAAATCATAAGTTGAGCTCAAACTATTAGAATTGAACATAAGAGGATGTTTTGGAAAGCTGAGAAATAGAGCTACAACTTTTGTGAAGAAGTCAGAAATGGATGCAAATCATAAAGGGGTCAAAAATGACTAACAGTCCCACCTAAGTACACCTCTAACATCAAAATTCATCAAAAACCTATAAATGGAAAGCTTGAGAAATTGAAAAGGGAGAGAAGGTATTAGTGCACTAACCTTCAAATTAGGCTTTAAAAAGCTTAGAAGAGTTCACTCTAAGCCTTCCCTTTCGCTTTGTTTGAAGGTTCTCCAATCTCTTCAAAATAGGAAAATATTCACATTAACATCAAAATTAACAAAGGAAAGGAATGGAGCATGATTTGATGCATCTATTGCATACCTAATCCTTGAATTCTACCCATTAAATCATAAAATTCAAATTTCACAACTTACCCCTTGCAATGGCAACTTGAAATCTCCAAGTTTTTAATCCCCAATTTCAACTTTAATTACTTAGTTCTTAGAGATTAATTGTTTTTCTTTGATTGAATTATGTGGTTTTGTGTTGATTTGTGGAGTAAAAATGAAAGAAATGGAGGAGGAAGAAGAAGGTAGAAATGGCGTGGGTGATGGAGAAGAGAGGAGAGAGAAGGTGTAGATAAAATGGTGATAACCCATTAAGTAGCAAAGTCAAACTTTGCTTCT
>CANUEP010118294.1:0-16808 GCA_947857235.1 Jatropha podagrica | reverse complement strand
AAATATTGAAATTGCAACAAAATGCCTCTATTAATTTTAAGGTATGATAAAAATATCTTGAACAATATTAATTTAATTACTTGGAAAAATAATAATAATAATATAATTTTTGTTTGGTGGTATTAATTTCCTATTTCAATTTATACTCTATTTTTAAAATAAGAATCATATTATATTGTACATAAGGAATATATTAAATATAGTAAAGACATAATATTTTTAAGGATTTTAATTTTATTGGTTGGTATATTAATTTCTATTTAAATCTAATTTTGATCGGATAAATTAAGAAATTATATTATATATTAAACAAGATATATATATATATATATATATATATATATATATATATATATATATATATATATATTAAATATGGTAATAATGTAATTTCTTTAAGCTTTTAATTTTATTAGTTGAAAAAATGAACCTAATTCAACTTTGAATGGTTATATTATATTAGATAAGGTGCATAACAAACATGATAAGAATAAAATATATTTAATTATATTTTTATAAATTTTTAATTTAATTAATTATAATTATTTCTTACAACTCACTTCGGACAGAAATGTAATTTATTAAAGAATATATTATCTTTGATATAAAAATAGAAAGTAAAAATCTATATATATACACACACACACGAAATTATTGTATAACAATGTTATATTAGTAAATCATGTAATACGTTGAAATTTTTTTTCCTCAAAAAGGTAACCATAAGATTAATTATACGGAAATTAATACTGATTTTTTAGATTTTAATAATATAAATAATTTATATAATTAATTAATTAATTAATTAAATATAAATTTTTACAAGAAATTTTAAATTGGTGAAGCCATTTTCATTTGGTTATCAAATCATAATAATATTTTATTATTATAAATATTCTTTTCTTAATAGGTCATTAATTATTAAATTCGTTTATTTTGTTATTTCATATATATTTACATGTGGACACAAATCAATGGAGAGGGAAATATTGAAATGGCCTAAACTGCCCCTATATTTTGATAAAATATCATTTAAAATTTTAATTTTATTGATTGAAAAATAATGGTAATTCAAGTTTGATTGGTAATATTAATTTATAATATAAATGAAAATTTCAATGGATAAATTAAAAAATTATGATAAATACTAAATAAAGTAAATATTAAATATGGTACGAATATAGTATTTTTAAGGATTTTAATTTTATTGATCGAACAAATAATAGAGAATTCATTGGTTTCAAATTATATTTTTTGTGTGTTTTTCTAACTAATGCAAAAATAAGAATTTATTATTTCGATTGACAAAATATGGAAACTAATATTTTTTTTCTTTTGAATGGAATATTGGCTTTTTATATTTTAATAATATAGAAAGTTTATGATACTATATTATACATGAAAAAATTAAGCCAATTAAATTTAAATTATTATAAAAAAATTTAAAATTCTTGATAAATAATTTTATTTTCATAAAAACTTGATTGTCAAATTATAACTATGTTCTTTTCTTAACCAGTTATGTAATTATTGAACTTTTTATTTTATTATTTCGCAGAAGCTCTTAGATTTTAGTAATATAAACTACTTATAATCTTTTAAATTTATAATAAATATTAACTTAAACTTATATATATATATATATATATATATTAATAAAAAACTATATATATAAATTACATTATGTTTACTTAAAATGGGTAAAAGTCAATTAAAACAAACAAACGCAACGTTAAAAAGAAAAAACACTAAAATCGTAAGACTTGGGACTGGGACTAAATCTAGTACACATATTAGATCTTGATTTAGGTAATCCTTAAACTAAAATTGCTGAGTTTAATTTGGAAATCCATTGCAATTGAAACTCGTAGGTTTAAATTAGGATTGAACTTGACAATAATTGAGTTAGATTCCAGTTCGAGTAACCCACAAATAAAAACAGTTGATTTCAATTTGAAATTAGGATCTATTTGATAAAATTAGTTATTTTGATAGCGTTTAGTTGTTAATTGTTTGAGTAGCTTTTCATAAAAAACTAAAAATTAAACATTACATGTATTAATTTTTTTATAAAATGTTAGTTTAATGTTTAAAAGTTTAAATGTTATATTACCGAATATTATAAAAAATAACGAATGTTTTAATATGTCAAAACACTAAAAATTATTTAAAAAGCGGTTGCCGAATATGGCTTTACCCTGTAACTAGGCACGGAAGAGGCGAGAGTTTGCAAATTTTAAAGTAAACTATACCTTAATTGGTTTAACGTTTTGATAGCCGTTCTCATCCTAAATGTTTTTAAAATTTCTTCTAAAATAGACATATTTAATCCATTTAAATTTTATTATTCATACTCATTTCGAACTCTATATTAAATTTAAGTTAAATCACTAAAAGAGTATAAAGTTTAACATTTTTGATAAATTTAGTCAATACTTTTAATTTTATCAATTACTATCTTAAATTTATTTTTTCTTATCAATTATGACTTCAATCCGGAATCAAGTAATTTATTACTTATTTGACTCATAGTTGGCCTCACAACATGCTAGCTCACATTCATATGACTATTTTTTAGTCTTTCCTACTTACTTTTAAAATCTCTAAGTTAGAATATTATATTGTTTCCTATCCATCTCACTGTAAGTTTGAAAGAATTTGGTATGACTTTATAACTAATAGACTCTTGAAGGACTCTCAAGAGCAACTCACATCATTAGTAACTTCAAGGTTCACCAAGTAAGTTTCTTCGTTCACAGAGCTAAAATCACTCAATTTTACTCAATTGGATTCTCCACTAAAGCTATAAAAAATAGATAAAAAGTATTGATTGATAAAATTAAAAGTGTTTATCAAATTAAAAAAAAAAACTTTAAAGTTCAAACTTTTTTAATAATTAAATTTTAAATTTAATATACACATCCATTGAAAACTCATTTAACTAATATCCATAATCAATTGTAGAAGATGAAGAAATAGGATGAGAACTCGCAAATTAAATTACCATATCTAAAACTAATCTATTTTTCAGTACCAATATGCATCCAAATTATTTAATATCCCTTTTAAGTACTCATATCTTAATCCATTTATAATTTTTCATACTCGTTTCAAATAAATTTAAAATATTTTTTAAATAAATATATTGCTTATAAATTTTAAATTATTCGAACTTTTCGACTTATTTATTCTCTTTTACTAATAATAAATATGATATCCATGAGACTGTACTAAAAATAAATATTGGATTAATTTTCAAGAATAATGTCAATATAAATTATTTATACAAATGCCATAATAAATCACAACAAATTATTATATTAGTTACACTATATAATATGATCAAGACACTTAGTTAACATGATATTCCAAAATTATAGAAATAAAAAGCTTTCGAGAATAATTATTGAAATTGAATATTTTCTAAAACTGTAAATCACAATTGTTCATATAATTTAATGTATAACTCTTTTATCTGATATTTTTTTCTTGTTATAAACAATTAAAAAAATAGTCTGATATTTAAAAAATCTTTGTTGATTAGTTTCGAGTATAGAGTAATCTCATATACTAAGAGTTAAGTTGCACAGATATGAAACACGAGATATAAGAACATATCAATAAGTCAATTTTTAAAAAAATAGGATATTCACACACTAAGGACACTATATTAAATAAATAATACATTAATATTTCAAATAAATAAATAATCATTTATAATAAATCATAAATATAAAAATATTTAATTTCTTATTTCAACTACACAAAAGCAAATTTTAAAAAAAAATCTTGATTGATTAATTTTGTGTATGAAATAATCTCATATATTTAGAGGCAAGTTGTACAGATATATATACGGAAACATAATTGAGATATGATAACTTAAAAAAAAAAAAAAAGACATTCATAAGCTTAGAACACATTATTCTAAATAGATAATACATTAATATTTATATAATATATAAAATTAGAGAAGTCTATCTTAAATGATAATCAAGTGTACGTCTCTTAAATTGCTAAGTGTGAAGAGAGCAACTATTTAGTATAATTGTAAAAAAAAAGAAGAAAATTAATATTAATAAGCAAAAACTATTTTATTTGGAAATAAGAAAAGAATATAATGGAGAAGAATTTCGATAATTTTCTCTTCAAATTAGAAGGAAAGTAAAAAAATTATAAAAGTAAATTTGTAGAGAAAAATATTTTTTTTTCTTTTATATCCAAAAAAATAAATAACAAAAATTTTTTCCAAAAAAAACTAATTCCCTCTTATTTTGTTTTAATTTTAGTTTCAAAAAATGTCAATATTCAACGGATTGCTAGGCTTAAATTTTTTTCCATGTTTATGAGCTTTTTAATCCAATAAAATCTCCTCCCATTTAGAGTTGTTATGCTTTGACGAAAATTGATAATTGAAATAATTAGCTTATAATCCTAACTCTTTACTCTCTGCATTTTCTTTCCTTTTCTTTATATCAAAAAGAAAAAATAACATAAGTTCTTTCCAAAAAAAGTTTAGTTCCTTCTTATTTTTTATCATTGTTTATTAATAAAAAAACACAAAAATAAATTAAAAAATACATAATTTTTTCTTGGTAATAAATAAACAATATTAGTTGATTAGTTTTATGTATGGAGTAGTTTCATATATTAGGAGTTAGGTTGCATAGACATAAGATATAAGATACAATAATGTATGCGATATGATAATTTTTAAAATAACGAAACATCCGTAAGCTTAGAACATACTACACTAAATAAATATCATACATTAGTATTTTAAATAAATAAACAATCACTTATAATAAATCATAACATAAAATAAAAAAATATTTAATTTCTTATTTCAATATAATTAGTTAAATTCTCAAAATTATTATCACTATTGAAAAATACATTAACTGTGTGTGCACTCGCATTTTGTAATGCAAGTCATACTAAGAGTATCAAAATGGGTCATGACACATGAACATGATTCGCTTAACACGCGAAATACATGAGTCAGGGTTAAGGTTAAACGGGTTAAGGTTAAACAAGTTTGTATCATAAATGTGTCACTCATTTATGATATAAATATAAATGTATTGTGTAGTGGGTTGACATGAGTTAGACGGGTACTTGTTTATTTAAAAGTAAAGAGATAATTTTAGTGTTAAATATAAATACTCAAACTAAAATTTGTGTGTTAGATATACTTTAAGCATTTTTATGTATGGAAATTTATTTTGAAATATGATTGGACTTAATTAAGTTAAAATTTAAAAATTTTATAAGTAGATTAAGTGGGTCGTATATAAGTAAACACAATTAACTCAACCTGTTCATGATATTAAGCGGGTTATACGGGTTGTATAAGGGTCAACATGATCCACTTAATATATTTATGATATTACGCGGATTAAACGTGTCGTGTTGGTGTCACCAGTCTAATTTTTATATCGTTCGTATTGGTAAATTTAACAATTATTAAATTGGTTATGTTCGTATTGACCCTAATTGTGTCATGTGTTAGGCGAATCTGTATCAAACTTGATGCACTAACCCATTTTACATTCCTAGGTCATACCATACATGACTTTTGCATTACATATTTTGATAAAAGGCTTCACTAGTGTCACGACCCAAAATCGGGGGTCGGACCGACACTAGAACCTAAGTAAGCTTAAAGCCACCAAAGCCTGTAGTAAGCCTAGCTACTGACTATAACTCCATAACATCATAAAAATATTTCACAAAATAGCCCATTATATTATTAATGGTTCAAATTATTATAATCATAAAATCCTATCATAACTGCATATTTTCTATTACAATACAATTATAAAGAATCCTAATTAAACACGATTCTATCTTACATATTTGACATTCCTTTTAACTAACTCTGAAAGGAAGGAAAACTAAGCTTCAAATTTTTTTTACAAATGATTTACAATCTCTTAAAACAAAATAAAGGATAAAGGGGGAGAGGAGTGAGTATAAAACTCAATGAATAAGAACATATAATACCAAACCCACGCATTCACACGAATGACACTTGCAGTATTCTAAATGAACATTCTCCATTCACACAATGTCAATTATAACATTCACAAACAACTGCAACCATATACACATCAAGTATTTGTTAGTCAGTGAAATCACCTTAACAAGACCATGCTCTCCCCAAGCATGCTTTAATATTCATCATATCATATCATATAATCCCATGGTCCTGTGACTTGTGCACCCAGGGAGTCCACCTCCGTTCGGGCAAAATTATAATCAGATAAAAATATTTTTTTCATAAAATAATTTTCTTTATAAAAGTAATTTTCCATGACACGTGCCATAATCCAGAGTGCACAAGGGGGTACCACTCTCACTGCTTACGGCCCACTGATGGCATTCTCACCATGCCCGTGCTCTCAATCTCAGGTGATTCACGTTGTTCTAACTCCCACACGTCAATCACAAATCATTATGCACAAAGCAATTATTCACAACATTCATCAATGTACGTTCATTCATCCACATATTGTGTATGCAAGAATTTATAATTATCAGGTAACAAGGCATAAAATAAATTATGCAACCATGAGTTTGGTAAAGCATTATATATTATTACTCACCTAGAAGCAATAAATTAATCCCTTCTGATCAATAAAGCTTTCACATCAGTTTCTTGAACTTCCTTAGCCTAATATCAAATTAACATTTCATATTCAGCTCTCTATTAATAATTATGTTCTTTATTTTCTTAAGCAGATTAATTAACTTAAATCTTTTATGATTTGTTTGTTATTTTGAAGTTCAAATTTTATTTTAATTAAGGATTAAAATCTATTTAGTTACTTTATTATTTTTATTCACAGTCTATATTTACATCCTAATTTCATCAAACGCTATTATTTATACTTTTAAAGTAAATCAATTAATTTGATTTCTTATGGATGTATTTATCACTTTAAAACCAATATTTTATTAAGCACATATCCAAATTTATTTATCTACATAATAATTTAAGGAATCATTAAACTTACTTAAATCCATTTGTTAAAAATCACTACTCAACTTACTTATTAAAACCATTTAATTAAAATTGATTTTTCCCTTAGAATTTATATTTTACCAAATAAATATAAATTCTAATTTAATAATTATTTTATTATGTGATTTACAAATCAATTTAATAATTACTAATTTTATTTGTACACTTTTAACAAATAAATTTAATATGGTTTCGAAATAACAATCATTTAATTACTTTACTTTTCTTATTCTCATAATACCATTTAAAATTTCATTTCCAAATATGTTGCCAAATCAAATAAATATAATATAAATAATTTGTGTTTAATTAGCTAATTTATTTCCTATTAATTTATTTTTTTTATTTAATATTACAATTTATTATTTACTATAATAAATTTTATCTCTAAATAAATCTTTCTTTTATGTCAAAAATTCAACATCATCTCCTTTATAAATTAAACTGCTTGAATTTTTACACATCACAATACGCAGCCCATCCATCGGGCAAATTTAACCAATTTCCATCTGCCATTCTCAATTTCTCATAATTATAATACCAATATTCAAACTATATTTGTTTAATTATTAATAACTTAACTGTCTTAAATTTTAAATTTATACTATTTACATATTCTTTCAATAATCTCATAACGTGTTCATTTCATCAATAATCTGGTAATCCAATTCACACTACATTTTTATATAATTCACTTAACTATAAATTAAACAAATTAAAAAATATTACTCAATTAATTGTCAATCTAAATTTGCGGTGATAATGTAAAATTAACTGTAAAATATACTGATTGCGATTCAGAGTTCAGATTTGGACTCAGTGTGTGAAATATAGGCTTATGCCTTTAGAATGCCTCGCTGGAGTGTCGTCGGTCGGTCACCAGACCACCGGCTGTGCCGCCATTCATGGTCGTCGAAAAATCGCACTTGCCCAAAATTTTGTACTCTTTACATCATTCAACTCGTTTTTGATCGAGGAATCCATTTTCGGTGTCAGTTAAGAGAGATCAACCTTCTAACCGGCTGGATCGAGCTCGACAGTTGGCTCCCGCCACCGTTCATGGTGGCTCCTCCAAACGATGGTAAAACCTCAAATTTCTTGAGGAAAACAGCTCGTGGCACCATGGGGAGTCGATCGATGCTCACCCCATGGTGTGAAGTCACCTGAATCAGCGTTAACTGTCGAAAATTTGAAGAGCAGGGCCGGTTGAAGGAGATGGTCGCGATTCAAACCACCTAAGCTCACGTCTGCGTCGAAAGGGTCTAGAAAAAGGGTCGACAGTTTGTGGGAGGTCGATCGGTGTCCCGATCTTGTCAAGCGGCGGTCGGAATCTGACTAGGAAGGAGGAAGGTGTGCCGTGACATAGAGAGAGAGGTATCGCGTGAGTGAGGAAGGAGAGAAAGGTTTTTGGATGATTTGGTTCAATTTCAATTTTATCAAAGTGATTTCGGTTCAATTTGAGTCAATTCAATTCGACGCAACGATTTAGCTGGATTTTCATTTACTTCCAAGATTTTTCAATTGAGTTTAATTATTTAAATTTTGTTTTTAGTTTCGATTTGTAGCACAAGAAATTGGTTTTCATTAGCTAGAGTTTATAATTAAATTTTAAATTAAAATTCAATAAAAATAAATTAACGGGTTATTTAAGCTAGATACTTAAAAAAATATATCTTAATATTATAATATTTTTTTTAATATTTCAATGAGATACAATTTTATGATGCAGTTTATTATTATTTTATTATATAATTTTGTCATTTTTGAATGATATTATAGAAAATTATTTCATCGTTCAATATTACTTTGCATATTGCGCAGGTTCTAATACTAATTTTTTTTTTATAAAAGATTAGTATTTGGATCTTAAAATTAAAATTCTGACACTTAAAAAAAGCTCTAGGATAAAATCTAATTATCGGTAAATAAAAAATAATAGCATTGCATAGAATATGGCTGGGCTTCAAGAAGTTGGAGATTAAATTTCCAAATTTGCCCATTCGTTAGGCATCAATTACCAATATTGAAGTGCAACCCTTGATCTAAGGCAGACACATTTTCTAAACCATTTAAATCAATTAAGCGAATCACGTTCGTTCAATTTGGCTTGTAATTTATTGAGTTCGATTTTAATTTTAACAAAAAAAAAAATTGAAATTATTTTAAGTGGTTTGATTTGAATTTGAGTAAGCACAAAATTATATAAAAATCATATTGAATTGACTAAGTTAAACTAATTAAATTGGATTTTATACTAAACGGTTTGATTCGATGAAGGGATTGTGAAATCCTTTTGTTGAACTTTCTTTTTTTATGCAAGTTTCAAAAATTAGGCACTAAAATAATAGAGAGAATAAAGTATGTTATAGGACAAGTACATAACTCCTCTTATATATGAATAGTTATTGAGTTGTAAAGGAAGGGAGAGAGAAGACGTGCAATAACAAATGTGGGTTGGCAGTTGGCAAACAAGAGAAAGCATATTAGGCCTTTGTGGGGAACCACTCAATATGCCCTTCATGGATTTGATGTACTACTCTACAGATATATATATATATATATATATATTAATGCGCTCAAATAATATGATAAGTTATACAATATGAATAATTATCCTCTTACTTACTAAATCAGTAAAAATTCTTGTAGTTAAAAGAATATAAATTTGAAACCTCCAATTTTTCACAATAGTGAGAAGTTGAACCAAATCATACGTGGTTAATTTTGTTTAAATAATTTACATTTCTATGAACAAGAGTCTTTCATAAAAAAATGGTATAGCCTTAAGAGAAATAATAATAATAATAATAATAATAATAATAATAGCTAAAATCAATCATTATCACAAATGGTGAAAAGGGTAAAAGTGTGATGTAAGCATGATTATTAGTGTTTGGCTGCTCTTTTAATTTTAAAAAATAAATGAAATTTATTTTTTTAGATTTTTTCTTTTTTGGAAAAAAAAGCAAAATGTTGTTATATATTATTATCATCAAAAGCCAAAATATTATGAATAAGATTTGGAGGAATAGGACCCCACTCCAAAAAATAAGATATAGAAACAGTCATTATTGTTAAAGAATGAACACACTGTTGTTAAAGAATGAACACATTGATTTGCTGATTTTCTAACAAAAGAAATAGAAGAGAATCTAAACTCATCAAGAATGGCTCTACAATTCTTAACTAAAACACTAAAATAAGAATTATCAGAAGCAGGTTGCTGAATTGCTTTAACCAGAACTAAGCAATCACTTTCAATATCAACATTAGTAATGCCTCCGTTCTCTTTTTAACCAACTTAGTCCTTAACTGCCATCACCTCGGCCACTAACAGCACAATCCATCAATAAGCACTTACCTCCAAGGCACAAACTTCTGACATCATGCAGAATGAAACCAACCCCAGATTTCTTAGACTGTAAATCCCATGTTGCGTCAATATTCAACTTCAACCTACCACCTGGTGGCGAGGTCCACTTAGCCTCAGTTTTGCTACCAACCACCCAGACTTCCTTGAACTAGCTATTATTCGCCATTCTTGTTCAAGTATAATGGCCCGACGCTGGATAATGCTAGCTGCTATCCCATGATTACTTCACACATGCTTATTCTTGTCAAACCAAATTTCAGAAGCGAAAAAGTAGAAAGTTTAACTGGTCCTTGGAACATCTATTGACCATTGACACCATCCATTCCTGCGAGGAAAGAATACCCCCTCCCACAACCAACTAGCAATGGCCAACTCCCACACCTGTCGAATAATAGGGCAGTTCCATAGCATATGCATCTCAATTTTGTCCCCTATCCAGAAATCAGACAACTCATAATCACCTCCACCCTTCTCCGTTTCAAATTAGACAACACTAGCAAGCAACTCGATAACAAATGCCAAATAAAATTTTTAATTTACCAGGGCCATCAGACTTCCACACAACACACTGTATCTCTACAGAAACTCGACTGAACCTACTGCGCTTGAGAGAGAAGGCGATACCCACTTTTAACAGTATAAATACCATGAGGTTCCAACCGCCAGCTCCACACATCATCTATGCTTAGCGATGTCAATAAGATTTGCTTAATCAATTTCACTTCATTATGGGTAAAAACCATCGCTAAACACTGATCATCCCAAGCACAATGATTCACCACCATTAAATCACTAACCACCACACCCTCCATTTTAGAATTATTCACAGACTGAATATAAGGAGAGTCCATATCCAGTAACCATGGCATATTAAAAACCAAAGTTGCTCTCCCATTCTTGATTCTTTTATAACAACCTCAACAAAAAAGGAAAAGACTCGCATGAATGCTACGCCAGATGTAACTTGGATTCCAGCCAATTTCAGCATCAAGAAGAAAGGAGTCCCGGTAATATTGTGCCTTAAAAAAGCGAGAACCATAGAATCTGAATTTTCCAATAGTCGCCTAGCCTGTTTTGCTAACAAAGCAATATTGAAATCTCTAAGGGCTTTGAAGCCAATACCACCAACCTCCTTACTTCGATAAAGTCTCTTTCGTTAGAACTAGTGAAGACTCGACCCTGCACCATTCCTATTTTTCCACCAGAACCGATCCATGGCCTTCTCAATAAAATCACATATGTTACTGGACAATAAGAATACATTCATTAAATAATTCAGAACCGCTTGAACTACTGACTTCAACAAAATTTCTTTCCCTGCTCGAGAAAGCAACTTCTGTTTCCATCTCCGTAATCTCTTAAAAACCTTCTCAATCACATATGAGAATACCTCTTTTTTTTTCCGACCAATAATTGAAGGCAAATCAAGATATTTCAAATTGGCCACCGCTTGGTCTATACCCAGAAGCCCACAAATATTCGAATGAACCTCTGCTGCTGTATTAGCACTAAAATGTAAGTTAAACTTTGTGAAATTGACAAGTTGTCTCGAGGCTAGCTGAAAAACGCTAAGACAATGCTTTATTACACATGCTTTTGCTTAAGTCGCCTTGAAAAAATAGAAAGCAACATCTTCAAAGAACATATACGATACTGAGGGCTTCGCTCTTCGCATTTTACAGCCAGGAAATTGCCACTAATAAATTATCAAACACATTCTTCTCAATATGCATGACATCAAGATTATGTTGAACCAAATTAAAATCCCAATACGGTAAATTGAAAAATATGCCCTTCTTTTTTCATCCTCCATTTTTATCAATAATCTCACCATTTGCATTCTTTATAATTGTATTGCCTTCTAATCTCCCAAGGTATCAGTTCTAGTTCTTCAATTTGGGCATTTTCTCCATTCTTCCTTACCGTCAAAGTTACATTTATCATGCCGAAATGGGTGATCTAAAGATAGAAATCGACGATGACCCATGTAACAATACTTTCTGCCATTTTGTAACCACATTGAACAAGTATCAAAACCACAAGATGGACAAGCAAATTTACTTTTTGTACTCCAACCAGATAACATGCCAAAAGCAGGGAAGTCATTTATTGTCCATAATAATGCTGCATACATATGGAACATAGTTTTGCTATGAGCATCATAAGTTTCAATACTAATATTCCATAAATCGTTCAATTCATCAATTAAAGGTTGCATGAACACATCAATGTTATCTCCTAGAGAGTTAGGGCCAGGAATGAGCAATGATAATATGAAAGAAGGTTGCTTCATACATAACCAAGGAGGCAAATTATATATAGTTAAGATAACTGGCCATGTACTATATGCAATGCTCATAGTACGAAATGGATTGAATCCTTCCAAAATAGCATACAATTATTAGGACAAACATGAATCTTCTCATACTGGAGACCTAATTGTCCAATGAGTTTTTCAACCTCGTATGAGGATTTTGGCAATTTTTCTCCATCTGGAAATGTTTCTCTCAATGTATTAAGCAACACTTTAAAGGATTTGTTACTCCACCCATTCAAACACTTATTGTGAAATAACTCTAGAATAAATGAAAGCTTACTATGCTTATTGCACCCATCAAATACCTTTTCATCAGTTTCTTTCAAAAACTCATAAAAATTTTTTGCTTCTTCATTCAAATTTTCAACATTAGATTGGTTGTTCAAATCAGAATTAAGATCATATTGCCCAATATATGCATTTCCTAATGCCATATCCTCTATAAATTGTCGAACACCAAGTGACACATTTGAAGTAGCTGGTTCCATATGTGATTGAGTAAATTCTTTGTTGTTTGACATTGATTCTCCATGACAATACCAATGCATATAACTAGGTGAAATCCCATGATTTAACAAATGATCCATAACAACATCTTGTGTAAATTGAAGTGCATTGACACACTTTATACAAGGACATGCAAGTTTCCCATCTTTTGAATGATTAAGAGCAAGTTAAATGAAATTTACAACTCCTTGCAAATATCGTGTACTAAGTCTATTATGCTCTTCCATCCATGTCTTATCCATCACGAACAAAATATCTAAAAACTTTAAAAAAAAAAAAGAGTACAAAACAAATGGTTCAACATTCATGTTATAATTGGTAATCATATTTTAACTAAGATGGATAAATGTGTATTAGAAAAAGAAACAAGAAAATAAAATCTTATCATTAAATTATCAAAGCAATTATAAGAAGCTTTGTAACATCTAGATCTTGTAAAAGTGAGTCTTCCTAAGTACTTTCAATAAGGTACGTTGTTGGTAATTACATTCATTTGCCAAAGTGAGTATTTTTTTTTTTGTGCTAATGTTTACCAATCTGTTTATTCATATGCTTATAGTTATTAATTTTGAACTTCCAATCATTATAAAATTATCTATTTTCTATGTTGATCCTGTTCTAAAAGGGGAAATCCTTGAGGTAATGTAATTTGATTTTATTTAAAATCAAGGGACAAAGCATTTTGAAAATGTTTATTTCATATAAAAATCAGCAGACATATAACTATATTGAAATTTTCTTGACTGTGATAAATATAATATTGCTCTTGGATTTTCATTATAAGATTAAAATACGTATTTTCTAAAAAATTTATTAGCATTATAAATATCTCTACAATTTAGCCTCATACATGTTAACTTTTGATCTATTTACTCATCAATTTATCCAAACTTTCATAACTTAATACATCACTTCCAATAGCAATTGATGTTGTTTTAATCCCAACACATCCTACTTCCTCTACATGTCTATTTAGACTTATGAATATCATGAAATCAGACCTAGAACGGATCGTATTATTTTTCCAAAAAGTAGGCATATTTTTTTGAAGTTCAAATTATTTAGATCTTGTTTGATTCTTGGAAATTCCAGCATTTAGAATCTTCATTTTAGTTATAAAACTGATTTCCAAATTCAAATTATGTGAGTTCAAAGGTTTAGATTCCATATATCCTATTTAGCTAAGAATACCAAAAATTATTTATTTGCATGCATGTTCCTATCTCTCAATCTAGATTAGCTATAACCAAGATAAAATAGAAGAAGGAACTAAAAAATTTGCAAGAAATTTTGTGAAAGTAAACAGAGTATTTTAGATTACCTTGAAAGAGCTTCTTTCTCCTGCTTCCAAGCTTGAATCTTCAAAATCAGTTGCCTGTTCTTTCAACTCTCACGGTATGCATAGGATTTTTCAGAGGTAAAAGAATTGATGGGTGAAGGTGAATCCGAAAGAAAAGAGTTACTAACTAAAACCACGAGAACATAGAGAAACTAATGAGAAGAAAAGCTATTTGGAGACTTGTTCAATTGAAATAATGTTAAATTAGGTTAATTTATACTTTATTAATTTGGGAGCATTATGTTTTATAAATTAAGTTTATTCTATTAAGTTATATTATTTCAATTTAAATAGGCCTAATTTAACTTAATATAAGATTTTTACTTGTCTTTTATATTACTATTGATTAAAGAAACTTATATATATATATATATATTCCTTTTTTATGACATAAGTCCATAGTCTAAGTCTATTGTTTAGTTTACTTATATAATTTTCTAGTTTAGTTTATTAATCTTGCATCTTGCTAATTAATAATAAAGTTAACAAAATAACTAATATTAAAACTTGTAAACCATTGACATAAATAATTTATCTAAACCTCTAAAATGCTTCACTTCACTCCATATTAATATATAGACTTTTGCATACAAATAAGTACACATGTAAACACATATTGGGAATAATTGAATCTCGAACAATTGATAATCACAATGGATAAAAAAAAATCAAACAATGGAAGTTCAATAATCAATTTGAGTGAAACTTATCACTAAACTTAAAAACTACGAATTTATAAAAATGCATTGCTACAAAACGATTTATGATATCATTCAATTAGCTATTAGGGTATGATTGAAACTAGTACCTTATCAATTCTTATTCTTGTTCATATTTATGTATTTGTTAAGTTCAATTATAACCTATTAGCGTCTTCCTCATAGACTATGATTATAAATGTATACAACATATTTAACTACCTAGTGTTTAATTATTTATTTATTTTGTCTATTTTAAGGTTATTTGATTTAATCCTATAAGCTATTAAAGTGCATTGGTTAAATTTTATAAAACTGATGGATGTTTAGATGTGATTTAATTGGTTTAAGTTTATTATTATAAAATCACAAATTCAATTATTTTTCATTTGTTAAGAAGATTGTAACTTTAACATTATGCTTTGCAGGTATGGCTTTGAGATTTTTACTTTAGGAGCTGTGTTTTTTTGACTTATTTCATAACTAATGGTCATTAGTGATATATATTTCTTTGCACTACTAAATTAAGCAGTAGCTCCTATAAACATTATTTATATAATAAAATATTTGTATATATTTTATTAACAAGCCTAGATCTGATAAAGTAATTAATATGCTTTCATTTTCGAATTTAACTTTGTTGGAAAGCAACTTTGAGAATAGGTTCATAATATAATATGATTTATAATTACAAAATAAAAAAGGTTATTTTTAATTTACAATACCTTAAAAGTTTTGTTGGAAAAATGGCTTTTGTTAACTGCAAATATTGGCTCCAAAACTAAAACATAAGAGCGCTAATTAAAATTTTTATTCCCTCCAAAATTAAACCCTAACCCTTTTTTAATTTTCTGGTATTCCAAAATACAAAGTCCTATTTCCACCTTCAACTTTGCTGAGTCCACGTTCAAAAATCTGCTGCACCTTACATCACATTTGCTCCTGGTTTAGATTGCAACAGGTAAGTGATTTAACTAATGTTACACATCTGAATTTGTAATTGTTTTTTTGAAAAATAATTCCTAAGGTGTTGAAACTGATTTTCATGTGTTTTGTTGTCTTCCCTTTTCTTTGATCCTTTTATAGTTCTTGATTTATTAGATAAATTATTTGAGTATTTGCTTAATGCTATAGATTTTTTCTTTCTATTTTAGAGAATTGACTAAAATAATATGAGATACCAAAAAATTATCTAGGAGAAAGATGCTTAAAATAGAGAAAGTAAATCTGTTTTCTTATATGTTTTATCATAACATACAACCACCTATTTATACAAGAATACTTCCTTATTTCTAGCCTAGGACATTCTTAATCTAACTAAGATTACGTAACGGTTATAGACAAGGAAATCTAAATCATTATCCTAATCAAATAAGGATTACTAGTTAGATTAAGAATGTAAATATGTAATCCTAATCAAATAAGGATTACTAATACCCCTCCTCAAGGTGGTGCATGTATATCTGTCATGCCCAGCTTGTTTACAGATTCTTCAAAAACTTGCTTAGATACTCCTTTTGTTAAGACATCTGCAAGCTGTTGATTTG
>CANUEP010118293.1:0-22902 GCA_947857235.1 Jatropha podagrica | reverse complement strand
CAAGAACTTATGAAAACACCCGCGATTAGTCAATGTTTGAAATAGCTTTCTCTGGTTTTTCCAAGAATGTGAATCGGCATTGAAAATCCCATCTCCAAGAATGTCAAAAATCTTAGAGAATTCAGATCCTTTGGGGAAATTCGAGAAATTTGAGCTCATCACGTAGTGGACATTGGTTGGATCCACTGTCATTAAGATCTTGACACTAGAAAACCAAGGGCCTTGATAGAAGAAGGTGGAACCAGCTCTTTCTAATATTTCTGTCAGCCACTCGTGAAATCGGTGAAGGTGGTAGAGAGTCTCTGGCAGCATACCAAAGATCGGCCAGTTTTTTGGTAGCCCAGTTTTGTTGAAAAAGCGACGAAGAATGACATAGCTAGCGATAGCCATCAAGATTTCAAGAAGGGTTAGTGATGCCATTTTGGAGTTTGTTGCTGCTTCGAGTTGCAACTACAGTTTATTATATATAGAGAAAGAATTACCTGTAACTTAACATGCACTTGGAAATTTCCTTTTTCTTTTCTTTTCTTTTCGGCAAATGAAAAAGTAAGTTTTTCTTCACTAAATAATAATAAAAAAAAATTCATAATTAATAGATATATAGATATATAATTATTCATACGTAGTTTTTTTTTTTAAATTAGCATATTGTGTTAAAAATTACTTTATGATACTGTAATATTAATATATGATAAGCATCTTGTTTATTTACGGTCCTATATTTGTGGAAGTGTCCCATTCGACTATGAGTCACAATTATATGCTCATCGAGTTTAGAAAAAGATTAAAAAAAATAGTAATATATTAATTATTAAAATAGCTAATCATCGCTTTGAGAAATTTTATTATTTATTATTTTATTAATTCATCAAATATTTTATTTTTAAAAAAATGTCTCTACAGAATTTTTGGATTAAAAAGAAATCATTAAAGATCCCTTTCTTTCAAGTGGGTGTTGGCTTGAGCTTCATGATGATATCATGTCAATATTTATTTGCAAAAGTGATATTTAACGGCTTCCTTTCAGTTGCCATCAATGTTGCTTCCTCATAAATGGGTTGCAGACGCACAAATTAACCTAACCAGTGGCATATATAGTCAACAAATTCATGGTGGACCCCATTAAAATATATAATTTATAAAAATAACATATATATAAAATAAATAAAAGTGACAAGAATTTCTTAAAAAAGGAAAATTTACAGTTAAATTATAACAACTATTGCAAATTATAACAATTAAATTATTGAATATGATTTAATTTTATAAAAGTTAGAATTAATGAATTTTGGTTAATTATGATTATTTTGGAGCGAATGGATTAATAAGTTTTGAGTAAATTGAAAAAATAAGTTGTAGAGAATATTTTGATAGAAGTAAAATTAAAATGGGTTTAGGTAGAAAGGATTTGATCAATTGAAGTAGTTTAGGTTATTAAATAAATTTAAGGAATTGATGGTAATTATTATAAGAAAAATATAAAATGGAATTTTTTATCGAATTGATTAAATACTTGTAATGAATTAAATGGGAGAATTATTGGTTTTGATTTGAATTAAAAGGTTGAAATTGGACAATAAATAAGAATTAATTATGTTATTAAGAAAATTATTATTGTTGGTATTAATTTACAACTAAGAGTAGGAGTATATTTTTGGGATATTATAATTAAGGAATTAAATTATTAAATATAAGAATGTATTTTCGTGGTAATTAAGAATCAAATAAGGTAAAATAAATTAAATGATATTTGGAGACTGAAAATAAATTGAGCAAAAAGAATTATTTGTGGTAAGTAGTAATTATTCTTAAATTAAGATTATATTATGTGAATTATATTATTAATACAGGATATAGTGAATTGATAGAAATATAAATTTTGGGATAATTTAAAATATTATTGAATTAAAAGTTTATTATAAATTATTTTGATGGTTGAATATTTGGATAATTAGTTACGAATGAACAGACTGAGTAGGGAGTAGTTGTTTGATGTATTGAGTTATTATTTTAGGAAGCTAAATTATATTGAAAATAAATGGGCATTTACATTTTTGTGAAAATGTTACTTTAATAGAACTTGAAATTTAAATAGATAGACAAAAAAATAAATAGATAGGTTTATTACATTAATTCTTTAAAATTTTAATTAAGAGAAACTATTTGTCTAATATTATTTTTCCTTACTATATGTGTCTTCTAGATCGACCGAGTTTCTCTATTACTCTTCTAAGTCAGAATCTAAAATAGAATTGAAATATTCTGCTATCACTTTGAGTAATAATAAATTATACATACAATCATTTGCATATATGCATTTCATTTCCATATTATACTCCTTATATTATTTAAATATAATCAGTATTTATGTCCTATTCTCATTGTTGTTATATTATTGATATAGTTCATCTCATAAATATAATATTTTAGTTCTACAATAATATATAATTTTAGCTTTGATTACATTCACATATTGCATATGTTTTATGGTAATGATTGAATTGTTGGATTAATTATGATGTGATAAGGATGTTTTTTTTTATCCGATGAAAATTAGGATGACATGTGTCAATATAGGTCAGTTGGTCAAATATAGAGGATCTGCTTATATATATATATGAATGAGAAATTTTGGCTGGGGGCCAATGGGTGAATTTGTGATGTTATTAATTGATTTTCACATGTTGTGAATATCTGAATGTGATATATTTGAAAGTGTTGATGTTGTGACACATTACTAGTCTTTTGCCACATTGGTGGATAATATAGAGAAAAACAGTGAGTAAACACAGAAAATTAGTGCACAACTTAAAGAGCTGCAATCTTCTGTTGCTGATTTGAGGCAATTTCATCAAGGAATGAGCTAGTATTCTGAGATTTCCGAAACAATTACTAGAGAAAAATGTGGCACAAAAAATGTAAAGATGCATCCGAAGGCAGTGATCATCAAACTCTTGTAGACTCAAATGAGACCCAACCTCCTATACTAGAACCATGAACAAGAGAAAATTTTATTGACTATCAAAATCTTTTTACAAGTGATGAGATAGATGACCCGGTAGGATAAATTATGGATGACACATTTATTGCTATTAATGCTGATTTAAGTAAGAATTGTGACAATAAATAAGTTAATGTGAACTTTTATTATTAGTAATTGTGCACGATCTGATTATCTTTTGTTTTTTTTAATATTTATAATGATTATACTCTTTTGTAAGTCACGTTGTGATCTTATTATTATTAGTTGTATACTTTTTGAAATACAAAGTTGTCACACATTTTGCTAGATTGTGCACTTTCTTAAACATTTGCACCTTGAAACTCACACTAAAACTCATATTTTATTATCCACTTTCAAATTAAAACTTGTTAAGAGTTGTCATTTCTATATAGGATTCAAGTCTGGAGGATGCAAAGTAATGGTCATTTCTAAATATAGTGAGACCTATTTAGATGTTATGGAGAAATGAATAGATTTTCATTGAATCAGATCATTTATTGTGATTTCATTCATATGTGGTCCACTTTTAATTGTTGAAGAGTCTGATTGTAAACTCAAAAGTTTAGCTCCAAATTTTATTTGATCTTGACCGCAATGTATTGCACTTGGCACTATTTTTGAATTTTATTTAAATTTGGAGAAATCAAATTTTGCTTTTCATTTTGAATTTAAATTGAAAAATTATTAAGTTTAAACAAGTTAGAGTCAAAATTAAAATTTTTCCTCTTTTATTTCATAAAAAAATTTGAAAATTTATAGACTTGAATGAATAAATTCAAAATTTTGGCTTTTGATTTGGCTTCAAAATTTCTTTTATATTTTTATGCACGTATTATGTAAAATGTCTCTGTTCTAAGAAAGTCAACTAGAGTTAATAAAAAAGGTTGAAATGATGCAAGCAGGTAATAAAGTCCAGCTGCTAGGCGAAGCAGTGGAGTGCTACACTCTATGCATTTTTTTATACTGCCTTTTGTGTCAGGTATTATTTTCATAATTAAACTGTTTTTTTATCAGATACTGTTCCCATAATTAATAATGAAATGAAGGGCATTTAAAAAAAATACTTAATTTAACTAAATTTCTTAATCCAAAAGTTTTTTTATTTTCTCACAGAGAGAGTATTATATTATAAAATCGTAGTTGATTTTTCAATTAGTGTGACAATATACCTAACTTATTGAGGATGAAGGTGAGTTTAAAGTGATATTGCAGCAGGTTGTAAATGGTGAGGTATTTTGTAGCTTAAGTCATAATGATAAGTCTAGTTTTAACTTTCAAATAGATTAAGAAAAACTAATTAATAGAGTTAAACTGTATTTTTTGTTTTGTTGTTCCGTAAATACCCCTCTGTTACTGATCCTAGTGTATGCAATTGGAAATATACATATAATTAAATAAGAATATATTAAGAAATCGAATAATAAATGTCTTTTAAAAGGAAAGTAGAATTATTATTTAGGGATAAAAAAAAACAACGAGACTATATATAATTAAAACAGAAAATGATTCATCCATAACCTTGGCATTACTATAATAATAATAATAATAATAATAATAATAATACTATTATTTACCATTATTTGATTTTGTTAAATACATATATATCATTTTATTTTCTGTTTTGATAAAAGTAGGAGGTGTTAATGCCATTGGGTCTTAAATCCTAAAGGTTTAAAAGAAAAAAGAAAACATATGTATTGGATCACTTTAAAAGCATACAATAGATAGAAATAATTCAAACCCTTCTCCTACTGACGTTGACCTTTAAGCCATGTTTCATGTGGAGAATAATAGATGCACTGGGATATACAGGATGGTCTTCTACTACCTTGACATTGTAATTATGGATTATAAAAGCTGCGACTATCTTCATTTGAGTAAATGCCATTTCTTTACCCAAACAAGTTCTTGGACCCGCATTAAAAGCCAAGAATTTGTAAGATGGCTCATGCTTGATTTTTCCTCCTCCACTAATCCACCTCTGTGGCTTAAACTCTAAGCAATCTTCACCCCATATAGAAGCCATCCTTCCCATTGAATACAAGCAAAACACTATCTTCATGTCTGGAGTCACTTCATGCCCACTTGGAAGCACATCTTTTTGCAATGGGGATTTGTGTTGAAATGGAACAGGTGGGTATAGCCTTAATGACTCGCACAATGCTCCATGTAAATAAACAAGACTATTTACCTCTTGTATACTTAATGGACACCAAGTGTTTGCACTTTTGCCCTGTAAAGTGATTTGTTGAATTTCTTGTCTTATTTTGCTCTCTACTTCTGGGTTCTTGGATATAAGCCAAAAGAACCAAGTAAGAGCGGAACTAGTTGTATCTCTACCTGCAAGCAGCAGATTTATAATGGTGTCTCTTAAAAACTTTTCATCTGGTTTAGATTCCAAGATTTTATCTCCTTCATTCATATATGATGTTAACAAATCAATCCCCTCTCCATTTTCTTGAAAATTATTATTCTTGACAAGCTGTTCTCTTTTTCTTGATATATATTTTCTTGATGTATCATCAAGAACTTTCTCTGCTTTTGCCATTTTCTTTTCTTGTCCAATCCCTAGCCACCTTTGCAACTTCCAAATGAATTCTGGTGTGAGATGTCTATAAAACAGAGCCTCCTCAGCATCATCCATTGCCTTTGAAAATTCTACTAGTGGAAGTTCAATAGACAGAGATCTTGGATTATAACCAGTTACTAATGCACATGTAATATCAAATGTGAACCTTTGAAACAAATCTTGTAAGTCCACTACTAAATCTTGATCGCTTACATGTTCAAGAACTGGAAGTAGGCCTTTCTCGACCATGTCTTGACAAGTATTGAACAAGAACTTATGAAAACTCCCACGATTAATCAGTGTGTGAGCTAGTTTTCTCTGGTTTTTCCAAGATACTGAATCGGAATTGAAAATCCCTTCTCCAAGAATGTCAAAAATCTTGGAGAATTCAGGTCCTTTAGGGAAATTTGAGAAATTTGAGCTCATTATATAGTGGATATTAGTTGGATCTACTGTTCCTAATATCTTGACATTAGAAAACCAAGGGCCTCTGTAGGAGAAGGTGGAACCAGCTCTTTCTAGAACTTCTGTGATCCGCTGGTGAATTCGGTGAAGATGGTAGAGAGTGTCTGGCAGCATTCCAAAGACTGGCCAGTTTATTGGTTGCCCATCTTTGTTGACCAAGCACCGAAGAATAACATAGCTAGTAATTGCTATGAAGATCTCAAGAAGGGTTAGTAATGCCATTTTTGCATTTGTTGCTGCTCTGAGTATGCAACTCTATCTTTTTATAGACTAATTTAATAAATCTAATAAGGAAAATTAGTAATGATAAAGATAGAATAACATTTCATTTTAGTATAATAATGTAGAGTATAACTGCCCACCTAACTTCCTTTTAAAAAAAAAAAAAAATTAACGGTAGAGTATAAATTATGAGGTGGATTATCCTATCGGTTAAGGAGTTGGCAGTTTAATTAGTACCGTACTCAAAATTTAGGAACCTATGCAAGAAATATATAGAAACAAGGAATGTATGAGGTGATATTGAGATAAAGCGTGTCAACTAATTTTCTAAATTCAGACTTTACAAGTAAAGTTTACTTCTAGGAAATATAGAGTTTATTCCACAATACTGGGATTTTATATAGTATTTTAAAATTAAAATTGTTCGGTAAAAATAGCAATTTAATTAGTTATTTAAGTTAAAAAGACATTAAAAATTTTTAATTAGTTGAATTCGAAAAAAAACAACAACAACGGATATGATTACAAAAAATATTTAATTAATCTATGTGAAATGCTAAAAGATATTTTGAAACGAATAAAATTATAGTTACGACATGATCAAAACGGTATATTTCTACTAATTCAATCTCCTATTTGTTCAAATTTCAATATTTTAATTTATTTTTGGTACAAATTAGGCAATTTATAATTGAAATAGATTTCAGTTTAACCATTTCACTAATTGTTTTAATAGGAAGTTAGTAGGTTGTTAATACAGGATCAAACGTGTTAATCAATTATCAAAAAATAATCTCTAGAACACAAGTACTAACACGCAATCAATTAAATCATAATCCTCAATCTTTTGCACAAATCCTCGACTCATATCTTGCTCTTACCATTATCTTCTTTCCATTATAGTTAACTATAATTATTTTATATAATTAACTATAGTTACTTAGTTTATAAACTTAATTAGTAGTTAACTGTAGTTAATTCCAAAAAATTTTGCAATTGATTTTTATCATTAATTTCATCCGAAATTTTCTAGGAAAATAATAATAATAATAATAATAATAAATCTTAATCTTTAGTAAACATTTGTCGTTTTTATTAAATTTTAATATTAAAATATAATCTTTTCTTATCTAATTAGAGTCATCATCATAATAATTGAGTTCAACGTCATTTAATATTGTAATTTAATTGTAATATTAGTATTATAATTAAATATTAGTTCTTTTAATGTGAGTTATAAAATATTAATTTTTAATATTTGCCATTGAGTTAGCAAATTTAAATAATATTTTTTTAATAATGTCGTTAGTTATGATAGGTCTTTCGCAACTAAAAAATATCTTTAAATAAAAAAAGTGATTCTATGCAGTACAAAATTTTTTTTTTAAAAAAAAAAAAAATCAAAATCTGTATAAAATTTTCATATATATAATCATCAAATTTTATAATACTATTGTAAAAGACTAAATCAATTTAATAAAAAGTCTTAGAATTTATTTTTAAAAAATTATAATAAAATAAAAGATAAATTGAGAGTTTATTTGAAATAATTTTTTTCACGGTTCCAAATTGAATCATCGATTCTCAATTCAAAAATGAAAAAATTACGATTTCAATTGCGATTTGTAACCAGGTATTTTTTACCATAGTTTGATACCGATTTAATTAATTCGGTTTCGATTTGAAAGCGAAACATGATCATGCCTACTCACCATATTTAATTTGTAACCTTGTTGAAGAACCTTAAATTTTTTACATAAATAATAGATAAGCATTGCAATTAAATATAGAAAATCAACGTGTTGTGTTAACCGAGAGTATTAAATTTCTTGGAAAATATTAAAATACAAATATAAATAAAAGAATTAGCTATACAAATTAATTGTCTATAAATAGCATATTATGTCCATATAAAACAATCACACTCTTTTTCCTACGAGCTACAAATCAATAACAAATTTAAGGCTCCATTATTATTTTCAAACTATAATTTATTCTTAGAAAATATCTTTCATAACTTATCTTCTATTATTTAATTAAAATATTAAAAATTAATTAAAAATTATTATTTAAATAGAAAAATAAAAACTTGGTTATCAATACTATGGTTAAAAGTCTTCAATGTATTGTTTATGGCGAAAAAAAAAATTACAGAAAAATTCAAATAAAATCTTAATATTCAAAGAAAATATAATTTATTTAATAAAATAAATAAACTTTGTGGTGATATATACTTACAATAGAATTGGTATGATAAGAAATTTGTATATAAAATTTTAGTTAATAAATTTTAACTAAAGTAATCCTGCTACACAATCAACTTTCTAAATTAATATAATTATATATATATATATAATTTTATTTAATAAATTTTTACTAAATTAATTTTTCTGCTACACAATCAACCTTCTAAATTAAAATTTACAATTACAATTACAATTACAATTACAATCTTTTGTAATAATAAATTTTAATTTTATTTATCAACCAATAGAATTTAAATTTAAATAAAAAAACTAATGTGACCTATTAAATTAAATTTTTTTAATCAATGAAATTAGAAGCCCTAAAGATATTTTTTACCAATCCATAAATTTATAGTAAGGATATTATTGCCTATTTCAATATTTTCGGCCCATAAATATAAAAAAGATTAATATTAGTTTATATTTTTTTTGTTAATAGAATTTGGACCAAAATACAAAGCAATATATTCAATTATTATAAATATTTAAGTAGAAAATTAATATAATCAATTAAATTTAAATATTATTGAAGAAATTTATTTTTTAGCAAATCAAATTTGCGAGCAAATTATCATTATAAAATTTTAAGCATTCCTTATTTTGACAATCTCTTGTTCCCCTTCCTATTTTCACTTTATAAATACTAGATTTTAATAAGTGCTTTGCAGTTCCTTAAAAAAAAAAAAATAACGTGCACGTTATATACATTTATCATTTGTAGTTATTTTCATTTAATATTTTTAAATAATAAATTTAAATATGAGGATTCCAAATTGATTTTAAATATTAATCTTTATTATTACTTGTCTTCTTTATTAAATTTTAATTTTGAAATATAATCTTTTCTAATTGTACAATTAAATATAAATATTAGTAATTGAATTGAAGTATTAGTCATTTATGTCATAATTTAATTGTGATATTAGTTTTATAATTAAATACCAGTTTTTTTATTTTAAAAAAAAAATTAGTTCTTTTAATAATTATTATTGAAAATGAGACCAAAGCCCCTTTTTTATTCAATTGCAATTATAACATAACCTAAAAAGATAATGAATTCATTATCTAATAGCAAATATTTCCTCTCTTCCATTTAATAGTTGCAAATAATCATTTTATATTTTTTTCACTTTAAATGCTCATTTCAAAATTTAAAATTATATTATTAATTTTGTAATTTTGCCCATATTAATTTGGTGTGATTTATTTTTGTATCTACATCTATGAAGGCCAAATGTATTTTAGAAAATCAATGAATTTCAATAATTTTTTTAATCTTTGTGAAAAAGACCAAATGTTCTTATTAAAGTGAAATAGAGGAAGTATCTTTTACGTCAATATTTGAACGTCACCCTTACCCTTAGACTTTGACCATAGTTTTAAAACTACTGATTTCAATTTTAAATTACTAGTTCTTGTTATAAGAAAGGTGGAATTGAAACCGAACTGTTTTTCGGCAATTTGTAAGACAGTTTTGGAATCATTAGTGTCAATTCTATTTCAGCTTGGAACCAAAATTAAATAATCTTTTAAAGTTCATTTTTAGCTTGAGTAGTAATAATAATAATAATAAATAATACTATTGAAAAGGACTAAATTAATTTTAAAAAAATCTTAAATTTATTTTTAAAAATTATAATAAAATAAAAAAGACAAATCAGAAATTTCTATGAAAATATTTTTTTCGTGATTCTATACTGAACTGCCAGTTCTCATTTTCAAAAAATAAAGAACTAAAATTAAACTATAAATATATGATTTCAATTGCGATTTAAACTTAGATATTGTTTACCATGGTTTGGTTTGATATTAATATTATCGGTGTGATATTGGTTTGAAACTAAAGCCTGGTCATACTTACTTAGTCCCTTCAATTTATAATCTCATTGAAGTTGCGACTGATACTAAATCCGTCGTAAATTTTTGCGAGATAAATTAGCGAAAATACTTTACGACGGATTTGCGACTAAATAGCAACCATTTAAAATCAATAATTTTGCGATGGAAATATTCGATCGCAAAATAATTGAATGCACGAGCGACACGTGTATTGTTATGTTTAACGAAATTGCGATGCATTTACGATTGAATTGTTTTTGCCACATCAGCAAAATTGCGACCGATTTGCGAGAAATAAGTCGATTGCAATTTTTTACGGGTTGCAAAAATCACTGGACTTCCTCACGCGATCATTTTCTCCTTTTTTGGTCTTTCCTCTCCTCTGCGTCTTCCATGCCGTTAACTGCCATTCGTCGACCGAGAAGGAATTGCTTGTTCGGAATTCCCATCCTCGTCATTCACCACTCCAGCTCACCATTCGTTGTTCGCCTGTCACATGCCATTCGCCGTTTGCCCTTTGCCTTGTTGCGCGATTGGATTTGACTTTGGACCATTTTATATTGTTATTTTCATTTGTTTTTCTTTTTCTTTTTTATAACTTAGTACGTTGACAA
Organism: Jatropha podagrica; assembly: GCA_947857235.1. Taxonomy (NCBI): domain Eukaryota; kingdom Viridiplantae; phylum Streptophyta; class Magnoliopsida; order Malpighiales; family Euphorbiaceae; genus Jatropha; species Jatropha podagrica. The sequence continues at coordinate 11,943 of CANUEP010118293.1, read as the reverse complement.
TGTTTTTTTGGATTTTTGGAATGATGATTTCTCTCTCTCTCTCTCTCTCTCTCTCTCTCTCTCTCTCTCTCTCTCTCTCTATATATATATATATATATATATATATATATATATGTGTGTGTGTGTGTGTGTGTTTGTATTGTTTTTCAACAAGTTTATAAAATGTCAGTATAAATATTTTTAAAGTATTTTTTTTACTGTAAAATCATTTTGTGACCGCTTTGGGACCGATTTGCAATAGAAAATAAAACTTAAATAACAATATTGCGACAGAATTGCGATCGATTTGAAACTATACAGGAAAAAAATTGCGACAATAAAAAACAATTTGCGACCAATTGTTAGATGGCAAATATTGCGACCGATTTAGCGACGGAATAAGCATGACCGAATATTTACCAATTTGCAACTGAATTTATTACCTCTGCAACTGAAATTTTATCGCAAAATTTGCGACCGATGTGAATATCCGTCACAAATTTTTTTGCGACTAATTTTACTTATTTTGCGACCGATTAGTCGGTTGCAAAATGACGTGTTTTTTGTAGTGCTTGACAACTATGAATAAAAGAATCAAGTATAAAAATTAATTATACTCAAATTTACCATAATCAGCATATTATGTCTATATGCGGTAAATCATCCATCAAATAGTGACACTCTTCCTCCTACAAAGTATAAAGTTATAGCAAATTTAATGTTCTGCCCTAAGTTTGTGGTGATTTTTCTCTAGAGGAAGTGTATATATATATATAGCGATATGATAAGAAAAACTTACACAATAAAATTATAATTCCTAAATTAAGATTGGATATATAAACCATTCCAATTACGATAGTGATATGTACTTAATTTAATATTTGATGAAACATAACTTAATTCTATATGAAGGTTAGTCATATTTGTAATACGTATAATATTAATATCCATTATTAAAATTTTATTTGTCTAATGAAATTTTTTTAGTTTATTAAAAAATAATATAAAATTTTTTACGTTTTTCTAAATCTTTATGTTAATATTAATATAATTACATATAAAATATTTTATTTAATAAATTTTAATTAAAATAATTTTCTTGCTACACAATCCATTTTCTAAATTAAAGTATAATTACAATGTTTTGTAATAATAAATTTTTTATTTTATTTATTAACCAATAAAATTTAGATTAAAATAGAAAACTAACGTTACCAATCAAATTAAATTATCAACAATCAATTTAGAAACAAAATGCTTCATTCTGAACTATAGAAAGAAGAAATACAATTTATAATAATTCAAAATTATATATATAGATTTATATATATATATCGGATGCCTTACTAAGGAATGAATCATCGTATTACAATATAATTAAAGATGTCCTTTATGATGTATGTAATAATTACTGAACCGTATCAGTTAATTTATGGCTCTACGGTGTACGTAGTAATTACTGTTCCGTTCTGACTCTAGCCCATAACTAATCATATGCCGATGCAATTTTTCGTTCAACTTTTTTGGGAATCTAAATACCAAACGTCCCATAATTTATAATTTATAATCCAAAATTATATGAAAAAACTAATTAAATTATATCCAATTTTTTTAGTGAGTCAATATATTATCAATTTTTCACTATATCATGTGTTGGTATGTAATTAATTGGTTTGATTTAATTTAATTTTTATAAATATTAATTTGGATAAGAAAAGTTCAAAATTTTTAATTTGATTAAATTTTGATTATGTAAATTAAAAATATTAATTAAATGGTTAAAAATGTTAAAGTTCAGGATTTATTTGATACTTAGATTGTTAAGCGTTCTTTTATACGATGATCTGAAGTTTATTCATCTAAGCTTCTAATGGTTCCTAAACAATTGCTATTTTTTACGATTAATAAAATAAAAAAGAATTAACTAAAATTAAAAGACAAACAAAATTCAAGTTTATTTTATTATTAAGCCTAATATATAAATCCCTCAAAGGACATTAGAAGGTTAGATGAATAAACAAAATGGTTGCTAAATGTACAAATTAATATTTTATATATGACATTAAAAAGTTTCTAAAAATTATTATAAATAGGTGTATGATATTATCAATTTTATAATTTTATAAAAAAAATAAAAATAAAAATTTCATTAATTGAAACTGTATACAGATATGAGATACAGATCAATATAGTTCTATATTTTTGTATATAAAGTCTAATAATAAATCAATATAAAAACGACACAATCTTGATTGGAAGTATCTGATTAAATTGATAGAGCATAATATTTGTACTATAGGTGATCGCTTACTCCACTTGGTTGGTGGTTATTTATGGTCATTATTCGACTCCATGGTCTTTTTATAAGTTCGATCTGATTATTTTTAAATTTATTTCTTTTATTGGATAAGAGATCTATATTTTTTTTACATAACTATCCAAAATCACTGTAACGCTAATGACAATAACTCTGAATTAATTTGAGAATAAAATTTTAAAATATGAACAACAATAACTCAGAATTAAATCTAATAACAAAATTTCAAAATAAGGGCAACAATAAATTTTAATATTTGGGCCACAATAACTCAAATCTAGAAATAAAATCTATGAATTATTTGTAAAAAAAATAAACAAAAAAGAAAAGAGGTGATCACCGGTGAGAGCTCACTAATTACTGCCTATGAAAGAAGAAAATAGAAGTTTTAGATTTTAAATTTTGAGAGAAAAAGAGAGGGTGAGGGAGAGAGAACCTATCAAATTTATAACTTCAAATGTATAATAAATCTCTGTAAAATTTATAATTCTATAAGAATTTTTCATAACAATAATAACTTTAGAATTATATATTGGCCATTCCATTTGAATTTCCTTCACTCGCTTTTAGGATTGCAAATTCATTTACCATATTGAATATCCACCCAAACTGAAAAGGAATAAAATTTTTAATTTACTTAAAGATGGGGATATGAATTTGAAAAATAAAATTTGAATTGACTCATATATTACGTCCCATTTAATATTTTTCTTTTCAATTAAGTCTATATTCTCATTCTTTAAAATTAAAATTTTGATAAATTCGGACTCAAATCTGACTTCTCCTTATAATTTCTTCTGTCTTAATGTTGAGGGGAGTATATTTAATCTCAATGGACAAGTAGATGTAAGGATATTAGAAAATCTGCCCTTTTTTTTTAGAAAAAATTAAATTAGAAATTTCATTTCGAGAAAAATGTACAGATATAAGATATAAATCAATATATTTCTATAGAAAATCTAATAATAAATTATTTATATAAAAAATAAAAAGACACATTTTGATTTGAAATATCTAATCTAGTTAACAAAACATAATATTTATTATGTTGTAGGATGGTTTGCTTCATTTGATAACTATTCATAATCACTATTTGACTTAATGATTTTTTACAAATTTGATATGATAAATTTCAATTTATTAGATAAAAGATTTGCATTTCTTTCTACATAACTGTTCAAATAACAAAATACCCTATATAAAATCATCATAATAATAACAATAATAACTCAGAATTAAATATTATAATAAAATTTTAAGATATATAATAATAATAAATTTTAATATTTGGGTAACAACAACTGCACCAAAAGATATAAAATTGAGGATTATTTAAAAAAGGGAACAGGTGACTACAGAAAAATGCCCATAAACTTTTCGTTCAACTTCTTGGGAATTTAAGTACCATACGTATTTGATTTAATATGATTGAGAAAAAATTTATAAAAAAATAATTCCATTTAATTTTAGTTATATACAATTAAAAAATTAAACTGATTTAATTTGTACAATTTAGTTTGATTTTATTTTTTATATATCGTATTAATTTATTCAGTTTTATATGAATTAAATCTCTTTAAAAAAAAAAAAAATCATAACCAATGCTCATCCTACAAGCATGGGTCTTTTCATAACCAACTTTTTGACAAACATATATAACCATACATGAGATAGTCCTTTTCTTGGCTCACCATATCGGTGAAAATAGCTGTGGTAAAAAAGACTTAAACTTAAAACTTTTTACTCCACACATAAGTAAGAAAACTTAAATCACTGATAAATCATTTATAATTTGGCTAATTAAATAATATGAATATAAATTATCACCATGGATGAAGTTATTTACTTTGCAACTATCACAACAATAGTTACGTTGCAGAAGAAAATTTTTATCCTTTGAGAAAAATCAAAAACTCGTATTTCTGAGACTAGGAGTGGTGTCCTTTACTCTCGGTCAACGGTTGCAAAATGCGAATTCAACCGGTTATTTCATCTTTCAGAATTTTATTTCATCTTTTATATGATAAAAGATAAAGAAAAAGAGTTGAATGATTCAACCGGCCAGTCTTAATTGGGTGCAGATGAAGATGGAAAAGAAAGAGAGAGGAGTGGCGATCCTTCTATGGTATTTTGGTCAACCATTAATTGAGTACGGTGGGAGGAAAAATATAATATTCCATTAATTGAGTATGATGAGGAAGAACATTAATTAAGTATTATGGCATTTTGATCGACTAGTTTAGTTGTTGTTTGTTGGGAGAGAGAAATGACGATCCTTCTCTAGTATTCTGATCTGCCATTGATTGAGTACGGTGAGAGGAAAAATATAACTATCCCATTAATTGAGTATGATAAGAGGAAGAACATTAATTAAGTATTATGGCATTTGGGTCGACTAGTTTAGTTGTTGTTTGTTGGGAAAGAAGCAGTTAATGACATAATACTGATGCTCTCTGTATCGCCCATATGGGAGATACTCATTAGAGACGGAGAAGATGAGGCGTCTGTCAGCTTCTGCAATGTTCATGGCTGTCGTCAGGATATTATTATTTTATTTGACTATAAGCAGGAAAAAGTCCAACTTTTGTTGGATTGGATCCTTTATGAGAACTATATATTTATGAATTCTGTGACGATTAGGCTTTGCTGACTAATTCTTTGTATTTTATGAATTTCAATTTGACTAAATGTCAGTTTTTGAAAGTTAATTTTAGAAATATCAGTTTAACATTGAAATTTACATTATTGTCATTTATAATACACTTTTATTATTATGATCTTTTTCTATTAGTGGACATAATGTTTTAGTGTTTTAATACGTTAATATTTTTTTTATATTCACCGTTGATCCCTTGTTTTTATTACGTTAATATTTTTTTGCATCCCTCATTATTTCTTATGGTTATTCTCCTTTTGTGTTTTTCCTTATTTTATTATCATATTTTTATTTTGTTGTCGTTTTTCTTATTGTTGGTATTGTTCCACGATTTCATTTTTGATTCATAAATGTATGTTGATTTCTACTTTTAATATGTTGTTTATTATTGGAAATATCACATTAATTTTTTATATACTCAATAAATACTATAGAGATAAGGTGTGACCTATATTTAGAGCTCTTGATTGTGTTTAGATATATATTTGTGGTTGCTATTATCGGCAATTGCCGTCACCGATTGTGGTTGAATCACAAAATTTAAAATTTATTCTTACAAGATTTCGTGTTTTCTTGTGTTTTTTTTTTCAGGATTTTCTTCTTTTTTTCAATATTTCTTTTTATTAGTGTTTACTCTTTTTTCAGTATTTCTCATTTCTCTTCCAAAATCAATTTCCGCGCCATTGAAACTTTTTTAATTGAATTTATTATTATCTTAATAAGCATTCTTTTTCTGATATTTTATTAAAACTGAAACCTCATATATGATTAAATTGCACAAAAACAATTTGTGTATATATATAGATAATTGAAGTGTTCAAAAGTAAAATTGTAAAGTGGCTAAGACATTTGAAGTGTTCAAATCGAGATGCTACTCCTACGCAAAGATGTAAAAAGTGTAAGGCACTTGATTCAAATTAAACTACCAAAAAGCAAATCCAAAGATCCAAGCTCTTCTTTTTCTTTTCCCAGTTCTTTTGAATCCTCCAAAATTGTAAAGTGGAATGGATAAATGTGGAAGAACCATTACAATATGGTTCTCTTTTCTTTTTATCATTTTGTACCTTCAAACTCTTTTAGTAGGTGGGGATGGAGGACAAAACCTTCCTCCCAACTCCCAACAAAAGCCCCCTTTTGCAAAGATTGTCAAAGACACACTTTCCAAATTGAAGAAATCTCATGTAAATTCTTGGGATAAAATTAAAACCGTCGCCCATGACGTTCGGTTGAAGTTTTTTCCAACAAATTTAGAGTAAGTCCTCAAGTTACATAGTTTTTTCCTTTTTGTTTTATTATTTTTTAGTTGAAATTATATTTATTGAATGGCTATTTATTTCTATTTCTTTTAGTTTTTTATACTTTTTATTTTTGAAATTTAAATTTAAATATGCATTTATTTTTTTCAAATGGCTTTTTATTGATTTTTTAACACTTCTTGATTTAATATATCATAAACTTTTCACATTTTTTCCCCAATTATGTCATTGTTGATTCTAAGATAATTGGAAGAATGTGAAGTATAGATATAAATTGTTAATTTAGAAGATGAATATGATTAACCCTTCTAATTTGTAAGAATTAGTAAAAATAATGACGGATCTAAATATGTATTTAAGCAATTTTCGAGTTCAAATCTTCTCAGTTGTTTTCACTAATTTAGTAAATTGAGGGGATATGGTTATCATTATTATATTAAACACAGTGTTATTTTGATTCACTGTGTCCCCAATAAATTATAAAAAAAAATTAGAAAAAGGCCAACGAAATCCTCATTTTACCTAAATCTTTAAATCATGTTTATATCATTTAATTGTTTAACTTAGTATGAGCAAACATTTTACTTTTTATAGTCAAAATAAAATTGAAACTGATAAATCAAATTGGTAAAAATTAAAAATATAACATATAATAAAAACTGTATATAATACAATTATTTTTTATATATATAATTGAAAAAATAAAATTATGAAATTATTTAATTTTTCTGGGGGTAAGTTTTAGGAATGGAGGTCAAGAAGTAAAGAGGAAAAGCACGGAGGATGGCCAAGGCGGTGGCACTAAAGAGAAGATAAAAGAGGCGGGCGAGAAAAGTTTCGAAACGATTAAGACTACAGCTGAAGAATATGCAAAATCTGCTGCAAATCTAGTGGGAGAAGCAACGCAAAAGGTAAAAGATAAACTATCTCATGATGATGAAGAGAAGTCCAATGATCGTCAAGAGCTTTAAGTTCAAAATTTTTATGTTGGAGTTTAATGTTTTAAACCATTACTTCTTTTAAACATGTAGCAATCTTTCATCTCCTCTTCTTATGTTTTGTTTTCTGGAGCAGATCACCAATAATTTAGTACATGAAATTGATTTTTATATTTTAAACTTATTTGTCTTGCGGTTACCGTACATGACATTTGAATTAACTTTTAAAAATTAAAATAATTTAAATCTAAATAATCTAAAAATTAAGAATTCTTAATTTATTTGAATAACTGGCGAAGAAAATATATATTTCTAATTTCAAAGCATGATAAGTAACTTTTCTATAATTTGAAAATTGCAATATCGAAAAAAGCAAGGATATCGATCATCTCTCCGGTTTCAAAATTATTAGATATATCATAAACTACTGTCTTCATATCTTAGTCGATCCCATTATCAATTGGAAAGTGGATGACTATGGAGGAGGAGTTAAGGTTTATACATGCATACTCAAATTTTAAATATTAGATAGATGTTTGAATCAATGGTTACAAATGCATATATAGCCAGATTTTGAAGATAAGGGAAGATTTTTGAATCTAAGCCTGCAAGTTTCTTTTAAAAATTGTTACCGGGCCATTGTAATTTTTTCCTGTATAACTTCTTTTAATTTTACTATAAGTATCTAAGTTTTTTTAATATGAGACTAATCTAATTTTGAAATTTGTTACTATAAATCAACTCTTTACCTTGTAGATCAAATCATACATTAAATTCAAATGTGTCTTAATATTTGAATGAATCCTCTTCATTGCAGTTTTTTTAAAAGTTCTATCATAGGTAGTATCTATGTATCTTTTAGATATAAGACTAATCTTGTTTCGAGATTTATGACTACTTTTTAATTTTTATAAGTACTTTTTTCTAAATCAAACTCTTGACTTCCTATAAATTGTCCGCTCAAATCAAGTGTGCTTTACTACTTGAACTATATTTAAACTATTTCTCTTTATTGGAATGTTTTCCTACAAAATTTCTTTTTTTGTTTTACCATAAGTATCTCGTACTCTTTTGTATATAAAAACTATAATTGAACTATTTCTCTCCGTAGGAATGTTTTCCTAAACTTTTTTTTTTTTTATCATAAGTATCTCATACTCTTTTAGATATAAGACTAATCTTGTTTTAAAATTTATGGTTGTCCCCCTTCTCATAAGTATTTTTTCTACATATCAAACTCAAGTATGTCTTACTATTTGAACCACTACTCTGTATTAAGGGCTCTAATACCATATTGGAAGTTGAAAGGGTAAATACCATATTTTGGATGGACATACTTTGATACCATATTAGAAGTTGAAAAGGTAGATGTGAATTGGATAAAGATTAGAGCCCATAAGATGAAAATATGTGATGTTGGTTTACTTGGGCTCAGGCCAACTAATGTTATAAAGGTTAGTACTAATCAATTAACTAATTAGTTTGCAACCCCTATATGTCCTTTGTGAATTTGATATTTTGGTATTTAATCAATGTGACAAACCACGTATATATAATTATACAAGTACAACCCTAATATAATCCTCTACAAATCAAAAATATAGAATTCATAATAATTAAGATTACAGACTTTTAATTCATATAGAACATCCACACTTATTTCACAACACTCCTCCTTGGATATCTATTTTTCAAAGGATAATTATGTGAAAAAAATCTTAGAGAAGGAAAAAAAAAACATTATTATTTTCTTAAATACGTGTTGAAATATTGTCCCATAAAAAATATTTACCAGAAAAATTAAATGGGAATAAAATTTTAGTTAGAGAAAAAAGGAGTACAGTGCGTATTTACTCTCCCTCATGTTAGTTATAATATAACTCATATATATCATGTCATAAAGATATCAAACTACATATTTAACTATATTCAATTTCTTCATATTTAAAAAAAAACTATATTTTGCAAATAAAATTTACGAAAATCAAGTCAAGTATGAGTAGCAAGATATATTAGCGTCTTATTGTACTAAGATACAGTACTTCAGAACTAAGAACTCTTTATAATTTTCTCGAAGTGAAAAATGGTCATCTTCTCATCAAATAATTTCACCATTATTCACATAAAATAATTTGAATAACTTAGTCATATATGTGGATTCATCGGCAAAATTTCATTTATAAAATGCTCAATTTTCAAGCCAAGACAAAACTTTATATTTTCTATGTCTTTCATCTCAAACTCTTCCCTTAAAGAATTTATAATTTTTGAAAGCTCTTCAGGAGTTCTAATAATGTTCATAAACCAAATAATAATAAATTTATATTCAAATATCTCTATAGAAATTCATGAATATATAACAATAATATTAAAATATCCTTTCAATATATATTTACTAATCAAGAGATTATTTTACTTATGATAGTATATAAAGTAAATATAAAAAATATGCTTTTAATAATAAAATATTATAAAAATAATATAATATTTTTTATCTATAAACATCATTGAGGTAATTATACTATATGTATTGAGATTTCTTTAATCCATATAGAAATCTTAAATTTTTAGGGCCTCGATTTGCTTCCTTTAGACATTTTTCAATATTTTATAGATATCATTATTTATTAATTCTTATAGAGCTCTGTTCAGTTTGATTGAATAAATTTCTCGATAATTTAACTTTATACTTCAAGCAATTAAAATCCTTCAGAAATTTTCACATAGATATCTACATCAAGTCAGTATATAAATACGAAGTCATTAATTCATTAGACGTATTTATAATTTTCATAAATTGTCAGACTAATCAAATATCAAATTATAATTGTATCTATCATATGTGGGTATTTATTCTCATAATCAATACTAGTTCTTTGCAAAAAAATGTGCACTACAAGCCTGTTTTATATCTCATGACCCCATTTCAATTTCGCACACATACATATTTATATTTTATTAGTTGGGTGTCTCTTGATTCCCATATTAAATTTTCAAAATTTACTTTTTAAGTAAATTAAATATCACATATGTTGTCCTATTTTAGTCAATTAATTCTACGTCTTTGTTCCAATAGACTGTACTCAAGATTCTCATAATAAAATTTAATACTATATCATAAAAATATTATTGATATTTTTTTTATATTGGTTCCATCTTGTCGATATGATATAATTTATAGAAATTTCATAATTTTTATTCATTTTAGATACTTGAGTTTCTTCAAAAAAACTTATTTAGTCATGTCTATAATTTTTTTTTAGATTGTATTTTTTTAGAACTTGACCATCTTAAATATTTGCTCATTTTTTTTCATCTTTGAAACCAATCTACCATACTTCAAGCATACAGTAAATTTATTAACATAGGCAGTTTGTCTTTCATTCAACTATAATAGGAGCAATTTGCAACTAGTTTGTGAGATTTAATTATCTCTTTTTGTATCAGTAATTATTTTTTATAACTAATTTGCAATATTTTATAAAAGAATTATCATTTAAACTTTTAAATTTACATTGTCTTGTATGAAAATCAAGATATAATAATGATAACTTTTTTTCAACTAATTAATTATTCTAGCTGTTTATTTTCTCTCCTCTAATGTTGGGATCCATAAGCACTAGCAAATTTAGCCATAAATAACTTTCTTATTTTTGAAAGTTCTAGATAGATAGATGTAAATTCACACCCAACATATATTTTTAATCTCCTTTAAGGACTCATCTTAGTGCATTGTGGTGGAGCAATTAGAACATACTTTGCATATTTAAAATTTTCTGGGTAGATAATATTTGGTTCCTCATTCAAAAATCAACTATAAAAGAGAGAACTGATAATAACTTATTGGCTTGATGTGAGCAAGTGCTATTAAATTTAATAGCATGTCTGAAATACCCCGAAATTTTTATTTCAAAGTTATTTTTCATTTAAATTTAATCGCTAAATTTTATAGCCAATAATATTACGCCACGTAATATTTATTGGCACCGAAAAATCATTTTTGGTTCGCTCTAAATTTTTCGATTAAAAATCGGATCAAATATTTTACCGAATTAGACCCGAATCGGATATTTTCGAAAAATACTGTGCGTCAATACGGTTTGTTTTATTTAATTATTAAAATTTACTATTTTTGTTTTTGTATAATAATTAAAAAAAAAATTTTTTCTTCTCCTGCGCAACACAGCCATCACTGCCTCCTCTCCCTTTGCACCTCCAGCACATCTCCTCAGCCAGCCTCTCTCCCTGCACAGCCTCCTCCAGCAGTCACGTCCTCCTTCTTCTTCTTCTTCTTCTTCTTCTTCTTCTTTCTTTCTTTCTTTCTTTCTCTCCTCCTGTCGTTCTGCGTCTGTCTTCCTCTCCCTGCGACTGTGACTGCCAGACCACCACCACCAGCCACAGTAGCAGCAGCAGCGAGCTTCAGCTCCTCCACGCCAGCAGCAGGAGCGCGCGATCAGCTCCTCTCTCTGCGCGACTGCAGCTGCCAGGACACCACAGCAGCAGCTCCTCCTTCCTCGCGAGCAGCAGCGCGACCAGCTCCTTCTCCTCCTCGCGTCGCGACTGCAGCTCCCTCGCATCGCGCCACTGCTTCCAGCACCTGCAGTCTCGCGAGCAGAAGCGCGACCAGCTCTTCCTCCTCGCGTCGCGACAGCAACGTGACCCAGCTGCTGCCTCCTCGATGAACGGCTTTTCTCGACTTTCCGACGATCTCCTTTTGCTTAGGTGAGTCAAAATTCACCTGTATCTCTTTGGGTTAGTTTAATTTCATAGATTGAAGTATTTGATTTAGAGATTAAT
>CANUEP010118283.1:0-18148 GCA_947857235.1 Jatropha podagrica | reverse complement strand
TCCAACCCCCCCCCCCCCCCCCCCCCGGTAGGGACTCAACGTCCACATTGAGGTTTGCCCCACCACCAACCATAAGAACAAGGCTTGGCTCTGATACCAAGTCTATAATAGCCCATGCTTAGTAAGATATTGTCCGCTTTGGGTTGAACCTACTTAGGCCTGCGCGATTTTATTCATTGGCTATAACCCACTCAATAGCCCAAAAGGCCTCTTACTAGTCTAAGGCTTGCCCATCCTTATGTACTTTATTCCCACCTTGTGCTTACCCAATGTGGGATTCGCCTAAGGTAAGTTAACATCTCAAGGTAGCAACTCAACTGGTGCAAATGTTACAATGAGTCACTTTTAGTGGTGTAAAATCATAACCTCAATGACTGATCAACATTGAAAACTCAAACCGGACCTAGATTTTGAGATCAAAATGAGTTAAGCTATGGTGTATAACTCATTTCTTGAATTCAAATGAGTACGTTGATAATTATAACATTGTTTCTTCAATGATTCGTGAAGTTTATTCATCCTCATAAGATGAATATTGTAATCATGAGCATGAAACTTTATTATAATTATTAGATCTATTGGCATTCTGACTCTAATAACATTTATTTTATGCACATTCTAAATTTTTTCTCTATATTGTACATTAATATAGCCATATAATATTTATTTTGTACAATTTAAATTTTTGCCATTTATTTCATTTCTATTATTTTTACTCACTTTATTTTATTTTTTATTTTAGTATTAATTTTGTGCAATTTATTTTAATGCCCTTTAATTAATTATGATCTAACATTTTTTTATTTTGATTTTAATAATTTAATATCTACACCCATCATTATCACATTAATTGAATGATTGTGTGTGTGTCATGCTTATTTTTCTTGATGAGTGTTTAGTTAAATATTTGTGATCTTATTTATTTGCAATACAATATTGAAATTGGGAATATAATATTTTTATGATTTGTGATGAATCCATAAGAATTCTCATTTTATTGGTATGTTATATTTCTTTTGGTGTGTAATAATTTTTATTGTTATCAGTTTGTATTAATCAAAGTGATCTAGAAATTTGTATGGGTTAATTGGGTAGAATGTATTTTACGAGATGGTTTGTAATTCTTTTCTCATCTCTCCTTCTTGGATGTTTATTTTATGCTTCGTGTGTTTTATTTTGATATTTGTACATTGATAATTTTCCCTAGTTAGGGTGGCAATACCAAAAATAAACAAAATCCTTAACAAAGTAAAGAAACAGTTTTCATGAGGATTAAGTGAGTTTGACAAAAATCAATTTTATTAATTAAAATGAACTAAACTCGTTAAATTTGATTTTCTCAAATGATTTTTGAGAACCACGAGATGGTGCAAAAGCCCATCGTCCTGAATGCCCTAAAGACTTAGCATTACCATTGTCACAAAGCCTTTAAACATATCAAAGCACACTTACTTAATCTTCTAGTTCTTCAACCTCTAAGGTGTAGAAAACCCCTTCTTCTATATCTCTTAGTGATTGACAAAGCCATATAAGTGATATTGGCAAAGAAGAATTAGATTCCCGCAAAGAAAATATTGTTTACTATCTAAGCAAGCGAATGCTGGCCACAGAATTGAGGTACAACAAGATTCAACAATTATGTTTGGCCCTAAAATGGGTATGCACCAAACTCTAGGACTACCTTTGCTCCTACACTACTCATATCATCACTTACTAAAGCCCCTTAAAATTCCTTATGGGGAGGCCGATTTTGGACAATAAGATGGCAAAATGGGACACTATCTTTATAGCATTCGATCTGAAGTTTGTTATGAAGAAGGTAATCAAATACCTCTGTGGTTGATGCAGCTCATACATGGTCATCAAGCCTTTGAATATTTAGATTCATCAATAGCCAGCTTACTACTGCAACCTCTAGCTTGCCAACGACAAACCGTTGCTTTTGGACATTCGAACATGCTTGGAAAAGGAAGAATACCCTAAGGGTGCCTCTAAATCTGACAAGAGGACTCTCCAGGAGTTATCAAAAGATTACTTTTATAATGGTATTATGCACAATCGAACATGGAATTAGTTACATCTCAAGTGCGTGACTGAAGAAGATGCCTAACAGATAATGGAATGGGTGCATGGTGGAGAAGAAGGCCCCCATATGAACAAAATGACTTTATCCCATAAGATCACCAATCAAAATTATTATTGGTTTAACATGAGATCAAATTGTGCCAAGCTTGTTCAAAAGTGTCATAAATGTCATATTTATGCCAAGTGCTAAAAGATGCCCCCTATAGCCCTTTATCCTATCTCTATACCTTAGCCTTTTACGACATGGGGAATTGATGTGATTGGGCAGAATCACCCCTAATTCATCCAATCAGCACAAGTATATCTTGATAGCCATTGACTACTTCATAATTGGGTAGAAGCTACTTCTTATCATGTTCTAAACTCGAGAAAGGTAGTTCAGTTCATTCAAACAAACATCATATGCGAATTTGGGGCTCCTTTTGAGATCACAGAACTTCACATGAGCACTTGCCTTATGACCTTATGGGAATACAGAACCTCCATCAGAAAGCCAATTGGGGTGACACCTTATTCATTGGTATATGGGACAAAGGTAGTTCTTCCTATTGAAATCCATATCATATCATCCAAGGTCACGTTAGAAAGTCAATTGCCCAGAGTAGAATGGATCCATAATTATCACAATCAGTTGAATGCCTTTAAGTCAGTTGCCTTTCGCCTTATGGATATTGGCATTTTTAACCTCCATTTTATATTTTCTTACAATTTGCCCAAAAAATTCAACCACCATCTCAAAGCCATCAATCACATTAATTAAACTAGAAAATGTACATGAATAAATAGGACTAGAAAACTAAAATTTACCCCAAATATTTTCAAAGAAAAAAAAGAAAAAAAATATTTTGAACCCACTACTGCAAACATACATAGTCCAATCCAATTAAGTTAAAATTAATTTTCAAAAATAAAAAAGGTAAAAATTTAATCTAACTACATGTATTTAGTTACTTTTATTATTAATAAATATGTTTAAGTTCATACAATAATAAACTTACAAGCCAAAGATGATGGTTGGGTGCTATTAGAACTCTTGATGATATACTCAAGGTAGGATGCCAATACGCTATACTTATCACTCTACTGAAAGACATATTAGAGGTTTGGAAGGATTAATAAAGTCCCTCTCATTTTGAAAGATTCTTTCTATTAAGCTTCTCGTTCCACTATGGTCAAGGCCTATGTGCACAGAGATAATCCTCAAACAAATGTACACAAAATGACAAGTCGATAATCAACCCTTACTAATTTCTCAACAACCACATAGATAAAATTCACTCCAATTTTGTTTGATGTACTACACCACCAACAAGCACAACATCTTGCAACATAATAACTCCAACAAGTCTAGCTTCACAAGAAAAAAAACAATAAGATAGGTTGGATTAACATATTTTGTATTGTTGTACCTCCAATTCTTCGCCATAGCACTGGTAGCTATCTCATCTTTCAAATTTTCCACCTGCATTGCCATGCTTTGGAACTTAGAGATGCACTATCTCAAAGTCTCTCCCTCTTCTCTTTTCAAGTCAACTAGATCAGATGATATTTTTCTAGATGGTACACTCATTATAAACCAAGCTCAGAATGCCATGGCTAGCTATGAGAATGATTAAACAGACCATGTTTTAAGTGTCTTGTACCACTTTTGGGTTGCTACTTTCAATGTAATTGGGAAAACTTACACAAAGTCGTTCAAGTTGGTTTGCTAGTTCATCATGGTTCGGAAGGTCACCAGGTGGATTTGGGAATCTGTATATCCTTCACATGGTTGGAAGGTTGGAATTTTTAATTTTAGGAGAAAGACTACGCCCAAAATATTGGTTGACAATGGCGAGTCCTACTGGAGACTATAATCCCCTACTTCTCCTATCTCTCGACATTCTCTAACTAGCTCTTTGACAACGTTTCAAAGATTAGCATTATCCAAGACTAGCTAGGTGTGGCTCAGTTCTTGACAGCAAGGGGTGGTAATACTAAGGTTCACCTCTGATTCTGTCTCCTGAAATTGTTCAAATGTCAAATGGCTTTGTGGCCTAGACGACGGTGGAGGTTTACTGTGCTCCTAGTGGTGAAGGTTTTGTTGGTCTGTCTGGTGGTGTCAAGTCACTGTTCGGATGAGGGGTCTCCAAAAGGCGCTTTAACATAGTGGTGAATTGCAAGTAGGCATGGGCTAGTGCAACTGCCACCTAAGGATCGGTTGTTGGTGAAGGAGCTAGTATGGGTTGCGCAGCTGCTTCACTATGAGTATTGCCCTGGCCCTCCATGTTCACCTAAATCATTAGCCATAGCTATCAAGAGTGAAAAAGATCAGGTTTATCTAGGGTGTAAAAGTGTATTCCACGTTAATTGTTTAACTCTCAAAATTTGAGGATTGAGTGAATTGTGAATTAGCTTTTTCTAGGCTTAATTGGAAATAATTATATTGATAGAGAGATAATTATAATTGGATAAGGATAATAAGAATTCTAATTTATCTATTAATTAGATTTTGTTTAGGAATCTAATATCTTTTTATATTTTTTTTATATATTTTATTATTATATATTTTCAGAGCACAATCTATTTATAATTGAATAAATATTTAATTGTAAAAAGATTGTAAATTTGTAATTGCTATTTTTACGAAGTTCATAAATTTAGTAAATATAAAAAATTCTTAAAAATGATAACTATAGTAAAATTACAAATATATATTATTTTAATTTTGAACTTGAATTAAATTTAAAGGAAAGTTGTTGGATATAAAAGGACAAACAAGCATGTAAAAGAAAAAAAAAAACCAGAATCAATAATTAATATATATACTAACTGAACCATCGTTTCGGATTACTTGTAATTATTCTTTTCATAGCAAAATGAACCTTAAATGGCCCCCTAAATCTCTAGTTCCAGTTTATCTTTTAGAATCCTTAATTCTGGACTAGTTTCAATTCACCAAAGTCTCATTCGATTCTAGTTTGAACCAAACCAATTGCCATGCATAGCTTATATTCTGATTTTGCGAAAGCCTAGACATCATCTTATCGTTTCTTCCTTTTTCTCTTTTTTCTTTTCCAAATTGCACAGAATCCTGTAAAGCTAAAGTAGTGAAAAATAATCGAACAAACCAAATTAAGCCCAACTGTTTAAATTTGTTTTTTTTCCCTCTTTAATTTGACTTGGTTCAGCTTTTAATTTTATAGAGCTATTATTTCAGTTACATAAATTTTTTTAAAATGAACCAATCAAAGCTCAACGAATATTGTTGTATATAACAACCCTCAATATCAAGCTGACAGCAACAGTCAGATGAAACAAACATTTCGTTTGTTTTAGAACAAAAGCATAAGCTTTTAACGAAACTCGGCTTTTATTTAACTCTTGCTTGAGTAGCAGCAGCCACACCTTTAAGGCAAGTATATTTATGTAAAAGCATGAGCCTAAGAGAATCTTGGTTCTTATTTACAATCCAGCTCATTGTGGTGTCAAGTAGCAGCAGTGTTTCAAAAGGAAATTATATGTTAAAAATATAGCAAGCGGCCCCATTGACTGCAGCAAAATGCATAATATCAATCATACCAGGCAAAAAAGATTAACTCTCCGGGGAGAGAAATTTTTAATTCTTATGCCAAACCATCAACTATGAGCTTGCGCCAAAAACACGAATTCTCTGTTCAATTGCTGCCCGACAGCATGGACATGTAGCTTTACCCTTCTTCCCATAATTGTCACTGCAACTGGCACACATAACTTGATGAGCACATGGAAGAAAAACAACAGAGACCTCATCTTTCGTACAAATTATGCATTCTCTATCACAGTTTGCTCCTTTGTCAGACGAATCCTCCAGTCTATCCAATTCATGAAGCAGCCTAGCAATTGTTTCTCCTTGGGGCTTCGTCTTCTCAGGCTTTCCTAAGGGTGCAGCATTTAATTGATTGTTCAAGTCAGTGTGCTCTGCAGATGATTTTAGACGCGAAAGCTCCTGCTCAAGCCTTTGGAGATCATCCTTGTGCCGTTGGAAGTCTATTTCTATCTTAAGACGCAAAGACTCCAGCTTCCTTTTACTACTGGCCTCAGCTGCCTCTTTGGAGCGTCGTTCCTCCTCTACCTGCGCCAAAGCTTGATCTTTTGCCTTCACTTCCTGTCTCCACTTTGCCTGCAATAACAGGTTGGATTGTTGAATGATTCAGAGTAGATTAGGATAGAATATCATAAACTGATATGTAGATGAAAGAATCCCAAAACTAGAAAACTGCTCAAAAACTGAATAAAAATGGAAGCATCCATTGCTGATACATTATAATAAACAAAAAACATAGGTGATCCTGAAAAAAGATTATTAACAGGATTGATAATTGAAATGAAGATAAATAATAAGTATGAGTATTGTTGTAAACAAGGACAAATTTTATCTAACATCAAAATTTAGCTCACCATTTCAAAATAAATTTCAAATTGCAAATTAATATGCTAAAATTATCCATTTTACGGGCTACGCACATCCTGTCAAATATATAAAACCGGCAAAATAGAATAAATAAAGAAAACAACACAAAAACTCCTGCATCTGTGTCCAAAATTTGTTCATAGAACAGAGAAAAACGAAGGGTAATTTTGCAGTTAAAGCATATGCAAAAATCTCAAAGGCACTGACTACCAATGACTTAACAATGAGCCCATTTGCAATGTTCACAAATTTCAGAAAATTATATCATAAAAAATAAAAATAAAGAAACAAAAAATGCATATTATGATCATAAATAAGAAATAAGTTGAGAGCACATTAGCATCATACGATGCCTCCTATTCATGCCACTGCACACCCAGCAACATGAGCCATTAAATTCAAAGATTTGAAAACAGAAAAAACACTACAACTTACTGTCACATTAGCAGCACTTATTTTTTATCATTTTCTCATAATAAACTGGAAAAATCATATTTTTGGAATAGATACTGCATAGATGCTTCTTATTTCTAGAAGCTACAATGTAAAAGCAAATTACTTAGTTTAAGGAGAAGCAACAATAAACACCAAAGGAGCTTCGGGGCTCCATTATCTTGTTTCTGTATATTGAAATGACAAACTTTTTCAATCTGATAAGATAGGTTGCTTGACAAACTATTCTCAGACCCCATGTTAAAAAAAAAAAAAAAAAAAGGAAAAGGACGATAATAACCCATATCAAACCAATGAACCCAGGTGTAGAAATTAGGTCAGAGTGTTCTTCTAGGCATATGTTCCTTGTTACAATAAAATTCTAGGCTAAAGGATCCAAACGTTAATGTGGGAATGTTATCAAAATCAATAAGTCCACAATTTGAATGGAATTGAATCAGGTATCAACTAATTTGAATTACGGTTGGGAGCTGAAATTGGTTAAAAGTTAAAAACATATGCAAATCTACAATTTGTGGTGCAAATCTTACAACTTTATTCAACATTGCAATCCTTGGTTTGAAAATTAAAATAGGTAGAAACAATCTGTCATGACTTGGGAAAATCGTACCTCAAAAACTAGCTATTTAGGTTAGAAAGCCCAAGTTCATATAAGCCACGAAATTTCATAATTCCAATGTGGGATCCAAGACAAGTCCCATACCTCGTCTTGCAATTCGAATTCTATCATTCCACCATGCTCGGCAGTCCTGGTGCCCACGATGGATTGGCTGTGCTAGGGTGGTGTGTGCTAGTTTATTTTTCCCCCTAGCACCGGGCAAACATTGCAATACCAGCATCATCACTTAGCCCCAGGCGACAGCAAAATTACAGTGTCCACCTGCTCTGCTCGATTATAACTAGGAGAAAAGTGGTTGATTGTGATACTTATTGTTATGACTTTAGGAGAACCATACCTCAAAAGCTAGCCATTGATGTTGGAGACCCCAAAGTTGTATAAATCCCACACTGAAATTACATACTTTCTAATATGGGATCCAAGATAGGTCACATACCTTGTATTGCAACTATGATTCTAACAATTTCCACTTTTTTATTTACAGTATTTCCAAACTATTGTAATTGCTATTTCACATCCCTGCAGCTAAAAATTTTCATTTTTCTATCTATCTTCCTATTTTCTGCCTTTGTTCCTAATATTGTTCCCCAAACAAATAGATCATTAAAACTACAATGACTAAAGATGGACCTTATGGTCCTTATCAATAGTTTGATTCTAGCTTATTTTGATTTCCTAGGGATTTCAAAGATGATACACACAAGAAATTTGCTATTTGGAGATAATATACCATGTAAAGAACAAAATCACAGTAGCTCATGGAACATAAATGAATCTCTCAAAGTGAAAATACAAGTCAAACTAGGAAATAAACTTTTCCATGTGGCTTTATATAGAGCATAAATTTCAACCATTTTGTTGCAATATGGTAGACCATATTCCACTTCATTTCACTTTTCAGTTAACGCATGTTTAATACATGGTAATTCAATATTTTAACAAAAATTTCGTTACTCTTATAATTTGTATTTATATTCAATTTCATGACTACAAAGACAGGTTCTTGTCCCCTTTTAGAAACATTTCTCTCCAAGTTCCGAACTTTGAATCATGTGATGCAGGATATCCAAGACCCATTAAGAAATTTTCTGTTAGTTTCCTTCTTTATTTAGGATCCTTAATTCAATTAAAGATTATTAATTAATCAGGAACAATCTTCTGTTTTCTTTATGGGAAAACTATAAAAGTGCCCCCATATTATGCTAAAATTTATTACTTTATCCCCATGTTTTTGAAAATGCACTATCTTCTCTCTATATTTTTTTTTACTACTTGTGTAACCAAGGAAAATGCTGAGTCCAAGTAACATGGGTAGTATTTATCGTTAATCATCTAACATCAGAACATCAGAACATCAGAAAAGATATAAGTGGCGAAGATTTAAATGGGAGGTCCATGCCTCATAATTTATCTTTATGGACAATGAACAAAGAAACAAGCAATTTATCATTGAGCAAAGCAGGCACCACTTGCATTGGTCCAAGATAAAAACAACTTTCAAACTTCAGGAAAAAAAAAAAACATTGCATAATTAATTTTGCAACTAGCTGAGAATAGGCAAATGGCAAACCATTTTGCTGAGATGGAGATTGATGTGACAAACAAAACCAAAACATCATTACATTATGATCTAGAATGAGCAATTATGTTTCTACTTTCTACATGTACCATATTCAGCTTTTCCTGCAATGAGGAAAAAGAAGAGTTAATTATCACAAGGGTGACCATCACCTTTAGCTATGACCAATGAAACCTACACCAAAAGGAGCAATTTGAGATGCACTTAATGTTTCATCCCTCCAAAACAAGAATTTAGGCAGCCTCAATTTTCAAGATTAAAAAAATTAGGTCTCTACAATTATTGAAATGGCATCACAACTCAAATATGTTCCCCCCTTCCAAAAAGTTAAACTGCAAGATCAGCATACAGGAAAAGAACATCAAATGCAAAATGGGTGTACACCTACATCAAACATAATTCTAACACACATTTCCTTCAGAACCTTAGACCTGCAATCAACACCGCGATATAAAGCTAACTGAGCATTTCCATATTCATTTCATCAAACCTCATAAACTAGCCAAATCTGGCATCTACTTCATGTTCACTTGGAGTTAGTATGCTGATGATAGTCTATAGCTCTTAAAACTTATGTTTCGATGCAAAAGGAAAATACATTCTCTTAGCACAAATTTTATACTTTATTTTTTAAAGATAGTAGTACATAAAAGTTAGTAATATTTATCTCTAAATCATCGACTTATAGTCCCTTCATAATTCATAATCAGCTTTCTCATAACTTATCTTCACTTGAAATTGCCACAACATGTAGAAGTTAAAACACGCACAAGTATTGGATCTTGTTGGTGTTGGTGTTAAGCATGTACGATACTAGATGACTAAGGTTGGCAGGCAAATAGTTAGATACAACACACGTAGACATGAATAAGCAAGGCCACAAATTCAATGTACCTCAGCATCCTTCTGAGCTTGCTCCACCATAACCAAACATCTTTGCAACTCCTTGATCTTCTCTTTCTCATCCACAACCTCATCTTGCAACTTCATTTTCTGTTTCTCCCAAGCCAAAAGCTTCTTCAGGTATTTCTTCTCTCTCTTTGCTACCTCCAAACAAGTGGTCACTGATTCTGATGCACTTAACTTCGAAGCCTCCATCTCCGCTCTGATTTCTGCATTCTCATTCTCAAGCCGTCTCACAGCTGCATTTGCCCTGTCAACTTGACCACCTGCCTTCTTCAAAGCATCCTCCATATCTTTCAGCCTCTTGATTGTTGAATCCTCAAGAGTCTGTTTTCCCTTCTTCAATCGTTGCGTTTCCTCCCTCTCCATTCTCAACATTTTAAGCTCAGTTAAGTCACTACTAAGCTTCCTCGCAGCTTGCATTGCCTTCTGATGTGCCCACTCCTTCCTTTCCTTTACTTGTCTCTCCAAATCCTTAATCTGATGAAGCAGAGTTACTATCATCTCATCCTTCTGGTCTTCCCCGGCAAACTCCAAATTCTCATCAAGATTCAACTTACTAAATTCTGAACAAATTCCATCTTGGAACTTTTTCCACTCAGCACTAACCCCATCCCCATTCTTTGAAGTTTGAGACTCCTCACTCTTCTCAACCAAAACCTCAGCCCCTGTTGCAACAGGTGCCACATCCCTACCTGAAGTAACAACTGAACAAGACTCGGATGCAGATTGAACCTGAGATTGCGTATGCATCTGTTTAGAATTAGCCCTAAAACCTGCAGCAAACATGGCAACATTCCTCTTTAACAAAGATTTCATCGAAGGTGAAAGGTTAAACCTCTTGGGACACTCAATATCCCTTTGCAAGGACATCTCAGCACTACATGAGAAAAACCGATTAACTGCAAACTCAGATCCTCCACCATTCCCAAACCCCCACCCTCCATGAAACCTACATAGTGCTGGTGCCACTACACCAACCCCATTATCAACACAATTGTTACTAACACTCTCTACACTGCTCTGCACTGTACTATTCCCATTACCAGTTGAATTAGCCATGGGAATTTCAATAGTACTTGCTCTACCCACATGGAGATCACTCATTAATAAACACCACATGGCATCACCTTTACTCAAATGTGGCCGAACTTGCTGTAACAAACAAACCAAGCCAGCAAGAGAATACTCCTCCAACTGCCTTAAATCATTAAAAATAGGTTCAGATTCATCTATATTTCCATGACTACTACTGCTACCACCACCACTAGAATTGCTGTTCAAATAAGCCAAAGAGTTATGCAATATATTAGTTAAAACATCCATACCACCATAACAGTGCCCATTGCGCAATATTGCTTTTAAAGCAGTTTCTTCATCATAACCTAAAGCAACAAGCTTAGAAATGGCTTCCTTATATAAAAATTCAAGGTTTTTTAGCAAAATTTCTTCTAATTGTTCTTCGGTACAGTAACCCCACCCGTTATCATCAAGATTACCATTAGAATTAGGGCTTAGATTGGTGTGGTTTGGATCGTGCAGACCCAAATGATAAGCCAAGGGTTTGAGACCCGATTCGAGTATGGATTTGGAGATTGATGACGCATAGCAACAAGGATCGAATTCGGACTTCGTTGATCGCGCTCTCCGATTTGTACGGATATGCTTTTCTCTAACAGTGCAACCCATGTATGTTCTTCGCAAACAAGAGAAAGAAAGAGAAGGATCAAAAATCTTAAAGCGACAAGATATATAGATATAACATATAGAAAAAGAAGATTATATGAATTAAAAACGAAGATCAAACAAAGACTGCAGAAAGAGACTTACAGGCTAGAGAAAGAAAAATAGATGTCTGGTGCGAGTTTTGGAGAAATTCTGCGGAGAGAGGAAATGGTGACAAAAGGAGCCGCATGCAGCTTATAAATCTTTGGCTACGGGTGCAAACTCTGTCTGTGGGCCTGACACTGTTTTAATGGTTGCTTGTGTGGCCATCGGACCAAAGTTAGGATCCGATACTTTTTGGATTTGGGTGTGGTTAAGCAAAAATAGGAAAACTAAATAAATTTGTAACAATTCGGTTCAATTTTGTATGTAATCAGTCTAGTTTCAGTTTTTAATAGAAAAAAATAAAATTTATTTAGTTTGGTTGGATGTTTATTAAACTGAAAAAGTAAGCCTAAATGTTTCCAAAACTAATTGAAGTTAAGCCAATTTGGTTTTTATACACTATACATTGGATTTGATTTATATCTTAAATATCTTTTTTGTTTTTTCCTACAATCGAATTCATATGAATTTGATATGCATTAAGATTAAGATCGTGTATGACTGTGAGCTAATTGCGACAACTGTGCCACTTCGCCTAGTGCTCCTTCACAATCTTCAAGACATGTTTAGTTTTTTTTACCTTGGCCAAAACCAGACCCAAATTTGGGCACAAATTAATAATTGGTAAAACATAGGAAAGGATGTTACACGATTAGAATGGTGTTAATGCAATGTTGTTTCAATAAATGAATAAACATGCAGAATAAGCAATATTTTTCATTAACAAGTTTTAATAACAAAAGGAGGCATGACCTGATGGATAACTAGGAAAAAATTAGAGAAAATAAAGCCAACAAAGTTATATTAGCTGTCTTATTCTCCTCTAGCAAATTGTCTCATGCATTCAAATCTTCTTTATCCCGTTTCTTTTCTAATCCTCCTAATTTTTTATATTTTTCTCATGTCCATCTCATTTTCATTTTTTCCCCTTACGAACTCTTTTTATTCCCATTCACTTGTTTTCAAACTAAATAGACCCTCACTCATTTGTCCACCTATCTCAAGGCACTTTTGATATCTGTAGGTAAATGGATCCATAACCATTTTAGACTCAATAACATTTTCTAGTTTGATGGGACACGCTAGAGTTTTATTAAGATATTGAGATACTAATGAAATCAACTAAACATTTTATATATCTAAGATCAGCTAATTTCATGCAACCTATCAAAAGCTCATTTTCGGAACAGACAAATTAATTTACTGGACAATTTGTGCTAAGATATTTGAAAGGGCATTTTGGCCAACTATGGAAAAAATACAGTTGACCTCCACAGACATGCAACATGCTATATGGACCTACATAATAGTATCGGCTGCTTAGGAATTGTCGTAGAATAATGAGGAGGCTATGACGACTTGTAAAATTGACCGGGAAATCACTATCCACAATCATTGTGTAAGCGATTAATCTAAGGATCTAGTATACAATCAGGGGTGTAGTTAACCTTAGAATCAATTGAACGACCAAATAGAATCACGGACTAATTATGTAGAAATACAATGGTAAGAACTTAAGGCTTATGGATACTTAGACCTTCAGTAATTCGACAGTCCACCAGTAGTTACCTAGTGGATGGCTCCTGCTTACCACAAGGAGAAAAAAATTATTGCAGATCAACCAAAACAAATACAGATGGTTACATAAGCTACTACATCCATTTCATAATATTTGTTACATTTGAGAAAATAGTCTGTTCCAAAATATTTGTCACATTTGTGGTTTTAAGAAGTAATAAATCTTTTTTTTCATATTTATTTTTTGTAAATGACCAATAATTATTACTTCAATTTAATGATTTTCTTTTAGAATTAATATCAAATTAAGGATAATATAGTCAATTTACTCAATAATTTATTAAACCTTAGATAAATTTAATGATTTTCTTAAAAAACGTGAAATTCCAAATGTATCGAGTATTATTGAATAGAGATAGCATAAAAGTTGTTTCTTTTAAAAAAATAATGGCCACATAGTCGAATGATTGTTACGACTCAATCTAGGTGAAATCATTACCATGGTAACCCTAATCTATGCTTAGACGTGAATTATCTAAGATGCCAAATTATTAACAAAATAATTTAGTATGACAAATCGCCGATCCCAATCCACATTTAAGGGCAACATAATGGCAAATCTCTATATTAGAGAATTTGAAAATCTGACTGATCCATGAAGAAATGATTCCATAGGCCTAAAGTAAACAAAGTGTGATGATACAGGTGAAAGAAACCATCTAAAAGAAAATCGATCCTTATATTCTCAATGGTTAATGCAATGTTGTTGTAATAATAAATGAATAAACATGCAAAATAAGCAATATTTTTCATAAACAAGTGTTAATTACAAAAGGAGGCAGGCACTGATGTATAACTAGGAAAAAATTAGAGAAAACAAAGCTAACAAGGTTATATTAGCTATCTTATTCTCCTCTAGCAAGCTAAATTCAGGTTTTGATTCAGTTAATTGTAAAAAGAAAGATTGGTATGGTAAAAAAACACATATAGGTCATGTGCTTTTCCTATGACTTAATATGTAAGAATATTTTATGTATAAGGCTGATAAATGAATGATTATGAGATTATATGATGCTATTTGGATTATGTATGATGAGTATGAGTTTTATATCTATGTAGGAGTTTATGTGAATTTTAAGATTCATTTGGGAATTGTGACTTCCCACGAGTTCTTAAGAATGAGTTTTATATGTAATTAGTGTTATTAATGTCTAATAGCCATTTGCAAACTCTTACAACCTTATGAGTAGTTTTATGAGATTTCCTAAGTATTCTAAGTTTTTGTTGAAGTTATAAAGCCTATGAGTAATTTTCATAAGATTTGTTGCTTCTTCATATCTTTTTGTAAATGTACTCAAGGCATATGATTTAATAGGTTGGATACATGTTATTATTTATGAGAGTTAAGGAAATGCATGATTATGAAGACTTTGGTCTAATTATTTAGTATTAAAACATATGACAACTTCCATGTGCTTTGTGACTTTACTTGAATGAGAGTTGAGTAAAATCATGTAACATTATGTATCTAAAAGGAAAGTAAAGTTTACAAGACTTAGGATAAACTAGAAAGAATAAATTAATATGATTTTTTACTCTTATGTGCAAAACATGTTTATGCTATTTGGATTGAGTTATGATTATATGTTTGGCATGTGAGTGTTTTTTGTTTGAGCGGACACGCTCATTTGTATCTACTTGACTTATTTAAGCCCTTTTTGTTCTATTTATGGAAATCATGTTATGCTTCTAATTCTTCTAAGTATGCACAAATTAAAAATGAAATAAATGGTTAAGAATCAAGATATCGTTATAAAATATAAGAAATAGAGAGAACAGAAGGAAACATAGTAGAGAGAATATAGAGAGAGTAATTCTTATTCGTTAGGAAAAGTGTATCTACATAGAGTTAAGGTAGGTCTATTTATAGGTTGAATACATAAATTTCCCTCTAAACTTTATTAATTTAATCTTATGGCACTCTCAACTTTTACTTTAACCAATTAAACACTTTAACTTATAAAACTACACCTATTAAATACTTCAATTTTCAAAATTATTTTATCAAACACTTTAACTTGTAAAATTAGATCAATTAAATACTTATTAAAAAATTAAAATTTATAAAAATTATTATTTTAAAAGTCATATTAATTACATATCAAGTTGATATTTTATAGAAAAATCTGAAAAATTATTGATATTGATAATAAAAAGTTCATAATATTATTAAAATTTACAAATTTTAGTGCACGATAGGTCATTCGCAAAGTTTCAAGTTCCACAAGGTTAAAGTTACAAAGTTCAATGGTCAATTTATGCATTCAGCATTTATTTATAGGTACAAGATACATCCCAAAGGTTATAACCATACATTCCAAAAGACAGAACCATACTTTTCAAAAGTCACGTTAGAATAATAAATAAAATAATAAATAACTTCATGGGAAAGCTAAATAGTTCATGGAGAAACTAATGGGATATCCATAAAATTATAATATTCATAACACTTCCTCATGGATATTCATTATAAAGAATATGCCTCATTAAAACATTACTAAAAAACTTTTGCATTTCTTCCTCTAATCTTGATTTAAGCTACATTTAATGATTTTGGCTTGGATCTTTAGTGTTAATCACTAGTTTTTGATAAAATTATATTTAACTTCGTGATCAAACACCAACAAACACTCACATCAATCTTAATGTCAAATTATATAACAAGCATCAAGTTCTTAGGTATCTTGATCCATTTTCATCCAAGTATTTGATCTTCAAAATAAGGTAATACTTGAGAGTCTTAACTCCTTTTCTCCTTCCTTTCCATTTATTTGGTTATTAAAATCACCTTTTTTTCTAGTTATGAGGGAAACCTGTGATCAACAAGTATTTGCTGCCTATGAAACCAATGGCACATGCCACTATGTGTCAGTGGCCTAAGCCACATGTAGTGGCACACGCCACTTCTTTAATAGCCAAATACCTTTTTCTTGATTTTTTGGACTTCAGGTTTAGAAAAGTCCTGCACGCCATTGTGTATGGCACCAGGTGTGAGCCCCCTTTCGAGTTCCATGGGAAAGATTCGAAGGATAAAGTCGATCCAGATGGGCCCATTGATCGGTTTGTCATGGAAATTGGAAGGAACTCCTTCTGGTTCCTTATTTTTTCTTGATTAGTCAGATTATGGCTCAGTTTTGTGCTTTTAAGTGTGTTGAGTTGTCTTTTTGGAGCGGTTTGACAGGTGTATGATCTGATAGAGTCACCACCTTAATTTTTTTTTAGGAAAAGATTAACGAAAAAAGCCCTACATTGGACTTTATTTTCAGTGTGCCTTTTAGGATAAAATGCACTAGCCTCGAATTGTTGGGTTTAGAGACTAGGTTTCTAGTTTCTTTCAAAATGAATCAATGGTTTGGGTCATAATAAGAAATTAAAATTAATGTTTTGCATGAATGTCAGTTTATTGATGCATGAAAATATTTATAATGCATGGCAATAGTAGAAATATAGTGCATTAAAAGCATAATTATTGAAAAGGTGTGTCAGAAGGGAGCCAGACTCTAGCCTCATTTATCGAGAATTTCAGATCATACGATACATTTCCCTAAATCCTGAGTGGTTAGTTTTGGTTGGGGTCTCGCTACCTAGGTTGATATCTATACGTATGCCTTTATACCTCATTTGTATGAGGATCAAGGCACATGAAGTTCGATCGATTAGGATGGTAGAGTTTTGAAGTTGCTACTCGAGGAGTGGGCTTATAGGGTGCCGAACAAACCGAGCTTTTGCTTTGAAAACTGTTTTTATGGTTTTGCCAAACGAATCGGGCTTCAAAGCATATTGCGTGCCAGACGGACCAGGCCTTTTAGTTTAAGTGTTGAGCGGTTATACCCTAATGCTTATTATGTGGCCGAATCGGAGCTCCATGATGATAACGACTAAAGAGGTTGAGTCTTTCTTTAAATAGTGCTTAGGAAGGGCACGAGGATTCGAATTATAGTCTTATATTATACTTTGTTAATTAATAAATTATTAATTAATTCTTAAATGAATTAATAATAAAGACCAAAGTGTAAGTGAAAGTCAAAATTATCGACTTTTGAGTACCAAGTCGGACCTTAAACTCAACTAATGGAGGAGCAAGGTTAGACTATATTTATTGCCTTAGAATGGTAAAAGGGAGAATGAGAGTCATTGAAGCTTGAGAAGTGCTTAATTAAGCAATAAGAGGTGCCTGAAATGAGGGCGAAAATGCCATATTTATAGGCCAAGAGGTGCCGAGTAAGGGGCATAGCGGTATTGAAGTCCCCATTTTTATACTAAAATGCGCTTTTTTAGCACTGATTTGGGCCTTCAGTGAGCCTTTGTTCTGTATTAAAAAGGAGGTGATCGACACCAGCGAGGAGGTGGTCAGTGCTAATCAGTGCAAATTATTGCCCCGCCCCTGCCCTTTGATTTTAGAACTTTTAGGCTTTTGGAGGTCCATTCGAGGCCTAAAAAATGTTTAATAGATCTGATTCTCACACCGTTGAAATCGTAGCTAAATTTCTTAGAGCTTGGTGCTATAATCTGTGAACCCCTACCCCCGCCGTATGCACTCGCAATGTGGAAATGCGTATGACAAATGGATAGAAATGCACTTAATGTGAGAGTCGCCACCTTGTTTAATTATTTAAGGGTAAACTAGGAAAACCCTAAATGACTCCGATTTTAATTAACCTAATTACTA
>CANUEP010118255.1:0-14247 GCA_947857235.1 Jatropha podagrica | reverse complement strand
ATAAGGATAAATCTATTTAACCTTATCTCTAATCTATTTAACATTATCTCTAACTCTAACAAAGTGATAAAGATAAATCTGTTACAATGATAATTATCATCTAAAAACAAATTAATTCTAATATTATAACATGGTAAAATTATTCTGGCTAACAGTTATCTTATTCTCTACTCCATTTAGTTTTTCTCTTCAAGACTTCAAGTATTCAAGTTGGTGTGAGGATTCAAGGTAAACACTCAAGCCTATTGTGATCCAGTTTTTATTTCTAAAACTTTTATTCTTGTTTTATTTTCCAATATTCATGTTGACTTTGGAATTATTTATAAGTTTATTTGAGTTTAATTTAATTATTATGTCGAACTAATTTCTCATACTAAGGATTTGATGTAGCTTAATTTTTATTCTAATTTATAATATTATATTTGGTTTTCTTTATTCGAGGTATAATTTATTATTGAACTTAATGCTTCCAAGCTGAGTTTCTCCCCTGGATTGTCACTACAAGCAACCTGGTAATTGGAAGCAGCAATGTCTAACTTGGATAGCCAAGAAAAGGTAAGGTATATCTATTTACTGGTTGTTGAAACTTGTTTAGCGTTATTGTCTTCGATGATGTGTAGACTCAGTAGCCACTAATCATGTTTGCAATTCTGTGTAGGGATTTTATGTAACATGCTAGCTAAGTGAAGGGGAGGTTAGCATCTTTCTAGGTGATGGCACTGAAGTTGCAATTTTAGCTCTAAGGAATGTTACCCTTAGTTTTAAGAATAATAGAACATTAGTTTTAAAGGATATTTTGTATATTCCTTCAATTAGAAGGAATTTAATTTCTATTTGTAGTTTGAGTATGAATGATCATTCCATTTGTTTTAATGAATTTTATGATGATTTTGTCATTATTAAATTTAGAAAATAAATGATTTGTTTTGCCTCATTGATCAATGATCTATTTATTCTTAAAGTATCACCTGAACTGCAACTTAATGATTCTGAAATAAATAACTTTGATGTTGTTGTACCATTAAAGAGAAAATGTCCTATTGAATTCAAGCATACATATCTTTGGCATTTAATGCTTGGTCATATTAATTTAGATAGAATTGAAGGAACATACATATTTTTAGCATATTATATAATGATGGTGTTAGTACATTTTGCATGTATCTAACTGGACCAAGTAGAGAATGATTATTTTATACTGACTATTTAAAACATATTTTCTAGGACATTAGAAATAAAATTTATGATTTTAATCTTGATTTAATTAATATGAGAAAATATACATTGTTTTGTGCTTTAATTCATTAAAGAGTGAGTTTCATTTATTGAGAATAATTTCAGTGAATTGAGCAAAGACAACTTGTATTTGTGAAATATTAATTAATGATAGAATCCATATCTCGATTTATAGAATGATGATGCACTCTAAGTAAGCTTATAAGGTTTAATTGTGTAAACCATGCAGATAGATTTTTAATTTGACACATGAAATAAGTTAAGTAACAATTTTAAAAATTAAAATTGTTATTTAAATAAATCGCCAATTATATATTTTATATTGACAAACATTAGTCATCTTTATCTAGGAAATATAAATTATTACGTTATGGAAAGTTAAATTAATAAGGAGTTAAATCATGAATTTTTAGTGGAATAATTTTTTATTAGTTATAATAAGAATATACTAGTCATGTATGGATTCTTAATATAATTTACAGTCTTATTAATTTATTCATGCGGTTCCTGTTGTGCCTTAATTATTTGAACCGTACGTGTGTTATGTATTTTAAATAATTAATAGGTTAACTTTTTAATTAAAATTTTATTTATTAATTTAATTAAAAAGAGACAATCTGTTTTATTTAAAATATTAACTACATGGGTATGTTTGCTTCACACATGGATAAGAGAGATTATTCGTTTTTGAATATGTGGTTGATATAGAAAAGTATTCAGTGAAAAATGATTGATGATCTCAAGAATCATGCGTATTTTATTTTTCTGCCCACTTAGAAAATTAGAATTTATAAAATCAATTAAGGTCACATAATAAAAAACTGTAGAGTGACTTGAAGAATTCTGGAAAGACGACCAGTAAGCAACTGTGCTACAACATGTAAGTTTTTGTATGATTTGTAGATTTGGTTTGCTTTAATACTTATTTAGATCCTAGATTGTTTCTGTTGCATAATTCTAGGCTCCCATCAAATTTGACAGCCTCGAATATTCTGATTACTCTAGTAATTATTAGTATTCGGAAGGATAAAATGATTTAAATTATCTTAAGTTGTTACCGAGGAAGTATTAATTATAAGATATGATGTTTAATGGAAATCAATTTTATTATGAAAATCAAATTGGAAGAATGTTAAATGAGCTTAAGCTTTGATGATCAGAAGCTAGCACGAGAAGCTCCTTAAGCTACCACTTTGATTGAACATTTAATGGACTAATGTTAAATCACCCAAGACATTTGATTAAGATTTAATTGTGTATACACCCTTAATTTGGTAGTTCTCAATGTGCTAGCTTATTCAGTAATTTTGGTTATCAGAGTAATTTGGAAATCGAAAATGACAAGAAACATTATAATTGGAGAGTATTAATTTTAATTAAATGGAAATTAAAGTATTTATGATTCAATTTGAAAGATTAAAGGGAATATAAAATGAGTTAAAGAAGAATGATTTCATGGTAAAGCACAATTTTACCCAGAAGTCCTGAAAATTGATAATTTTGGTGTGATGTTGCTTAAACAAGGTTGATATTATTAAATAGACTTGGTTTAGACCTAATTGGGACTATACTAAAGTAATAAAAGATATGTAGGTGCAATTGTCAGAAAAGAAAAGTAAAGGAAGGATTAAGGGGTAAAAAGACAACTAAAGGACATAAAGGGAATTATCACGAAAGGGTTTTGATTGCCACCTATTTAAGATGACTCATCAAGAACCTCTTGCTCATTTTTACTATCCACGGTCGAAGCTCCATGAAAAGAGAGATAATTCTTAAGGACAAGCTTAAATTGCATAATTTCTAAGAAATTTTCAAGTGTGATAGCTTGTTAATTTAGCATAAAACATCATTTGTTTGATTATTGTCTTTGGTTAGTTTTTGGTTAAAATGAAGATTTTTCACTTGGTTTTCATATTTCCCATAGGATATGTTGGATTTCGTGAAAAGGAAGCTTTGGAGATTGATTTCTTGAAGTTTTTCCTGAAGCTATCAAGTTAGAGCTAAATCCTCAAAAAGCTACTGGAAGTTTTTGGTTAGCTCTTGGGCAAGCACCGAGAGAGATTGGTCCAACAGAGAGAAAAACTACTAGAAGTTTTTGCATAGCGCTTGGGCAAGCGCTATGGGATTGGGTCTGGAGCTGAGAGAAAAGCTACTATAAGTTTTTTAATAGCACTTGGGCAAGCGCCAGAGAGCCGCGACCTGAACTTTTTTAGAATCTTGCCAAATACGAGAAAATCTTCTAAAGTGCGAGCTGGCCCGTTTTTAAAGGATTTAGCAGATACTCAATTAAATATTTAAGATTCTTTCCAAATGATATTTATTTTTAGGGTTTCTTTTCTCCTATATATATAGGATTTGAAGTATTGTAAAAAGGGATCTTCCTCTTTATTATTCTTCAAATAGAACAATAGTTTATCTTATTTTTATTCCTCTTGTTCTTTATAGCCATGAGCGGCTAAGCTCCATATTTTCAGTCAAGGTTGATTTCAAGTAGGGATTCTTCAAGATTGTGAGATCTAAATATGATAAGTATATTCTTTAAATTCGATTGGCTTTTATGTGTTTTCTGAATTTATGAGAAACTACATCTCTATTGTTTTTTTGTTGTTTGTTCAATAAGGGCCCATTGTTCAATCTAATAGGGAAGCATATAACTATCAATAAAGTTAAGATTCGTATTGTCTAACTGAATTGAATAAGTAGTGAATAATATAATTTGATTGTGACCAGACCTTTGGATTATATTATGAAAACCCACAATCTATTTTAAATGAACTACACATGTAAGTTTGTTGAATAGGGCAGAATCTTTCTAGTTTTTATTGCTATTAGTGAATTAATTCTATCGCTTGTTTAGGGTTGTTCACTACTTAGGGATTATTCTAGTGTTTGTCTATTTAATCTAATATTACGGAAAGATTTTTTGGAGGCGTTTGTCCAAAAATTATAACCTGTTAGTCTTTCGAATTATTGAATTATCTTTGTGTCAATGATCAATCAAGAGAATCTTATGCTACGAATCACCCTTGGCTGAATCATTCCTCTTATTGATTTTAATTATGTATTTTACCACTTTCTGTTATTTAATTATTTTGCAATTTCTATTCTGATTAAAATCCCTCCTTTTTTATTTATTGTTTTACTAACTGGTTTCAATTTAAAAAATCAGCTTTTATTAGTCTCTAGGGTTTGACCCTTCTCACTCTATTTACAATTTATTTAGATTAAGAAGAATAGAAATTATTTTTTGTGGTCTCGACACCCATCAAGGTGATTCTTAAGAAGAGGTTAGTTAATTTCTCTTCCTCTTTCTTTTTCTTGATTTAATTTTTTATTTCAATGAACTATGGTATGTGGCCCTTGTTTATTGTTGTTGACTTGGTGGAGATGAATTGATTTGAAGTGATTTTAAGGTGATTAAGTGTGAATTTGATGTTAAGAGTGCATAATTGAACAAATTGGATAATTTTAACCGTTTGATTGATATTCTATGGATTAAATATTCTGGTATATGAAAGGTGATTATGTTAATTTCAGTGTTAAAAGATTTGTTATACATAAATTAGTGGTACAGGCAAGTTAAGAATGCCTAAGAAAGTAAAGTATTGCTTAAGTCTATTGCAATTAAGCATCCTGAAATTCAATCACCAAGATTGTCGTAGTCAAATAGGTATATGAAATTCAAAAGTTATAATTTTATAGATAAGTGTGTTAGGATGTCAGAAAGATTATGGTAAAAGGGTAAGTGCAATGGACAAAGGAAAATAAAGTTATAGCTAGATCTATGTACGCTACTCATTGTAAAACTTGATTGAGATTCAAGTACAGTCATTGAGCCATTTAGCTATGCAAATAAGCTTCAAATTCGTGAAATTTTATATGGGAGTAGCTTGTTTCAAGACAAATGGATGTGAGGAACTAAAGCTATAGCCAAATGAAGGCATATTATTGTTGATTAAAATTTTGTATTCTAATCTTTAGTAATGAATTGGGCATACTTTTGATATGTAATTAAGTCTCATTATTTGAGTTATTATTTTTATGATTCTAGAATGAGATTAAGTATTAGAAATAAAGTAGTTCATGCCTAAAATAAGGACAAATGGTACTTGGTCAAGTGTAGAGAAATTAAAGGAAAAACATGACTACTACATTCTAATGCTTAAATTTGCATCCTTATGACTATATGTGTATGTCTAATGTGTAGTATGAAGTTAATATAAATATTAATTTCATATTACAACTTATAAGGACAGAGGATTGAAAAGAGAAATTGATAGGTAAAGGAGAGAAGCTAGGGGAGCCTTCTACTTCTGATTAGTACACTATATCTATAACTTATACTATTCATGTGATAAGAAAAATAGTTTAAAAGAAATATTTTATGCAAAATTTTAAAGATAAAAGCAATATGCTAAGCTTACTATTTTATGAGCCTGTGGAAGAGAAAAAATTGATTTGTTTATCAAATGTTTATATCAAATGATACTGAACTCAAATGTAATTATTACATTTATGAGTTGATTATAAAGAAAGTGATTGCTGAGATTATAGTTAAATGTATTTTATACAAAATAATAAAGAGCTAATTTTAAATGTTTTATAATAGTTGAAAATCAATTTCAAAGTACTCATTTGAAGGGAAACACTATAAAAAAATTATTAAATACCGACTAATATTATTTTGCAGATATTTAACTACTAATTAATGACAAACTATGGCTGAATTAAATAAATTGAAAATTACTAAATAGGTAAAAAATAACAATAGATTTTGTTAGGAAGTCAGTCGCCAATTACCAACCGAAAATTTTTTTTTGGTAATTAATGGGTAATATTGGCGCTAATATTTGTAAATATTTTTATTGACTGAATATCTATCGAAATATAGTCCGTATATATATTTAATTCTCAACCCTAAGACTGCAAGTTTACCAACTAAAATATGTTATTTACTGATAAAATAATTATGTCGGTAAACTAGTAAAGTAAAATTGAGATAACTCATATGTTTTGTTGCTACAAGGTGTGCTCTTTCATCAACTCTTGTAGTCACTAGTTGATTTCTATGCCATTATTAGCTCTGTCATTACTGAGCAATTCTACAAGGTAAACTTTCGTCGACTCTAATTTGATTAACCATTAAAACGCCCTAAACATTCTTGATGCAAAATTGTTTAGAGTATTTTGTTTGATGCAAAATATTTTTATCTGATTTCTGTTTGATTAACTATGAAAATGCCCTAACCGTTATTGCTTGCTCCTCACAAAGTGGAATATAAAATTAGATATTAGTTTTACAAACATAATTGTTGTTCCGTATTTATATTTACAGACTTAAAAGGTCGAAGTTCTTTGTTTCACATGAACAAACTTAAATCATGTTTGAACAATTTCTTTTAAACAAAAAAATTGGAATTTTCTCTGACTCTCTCTCACTCCATTTTCTCTCCTAAGGAAAGGAAATGAAAAAGAGAAGGTTACACTAGTAATGGAGATTCTTCTCTCAGTCTCCATAGGCTTTTGCTAATGTTTTTTTAGAGCATGGTCCCATGGTATTTAAAGACTGTTGAACTATATATATATATTAAATGTTACACTGCAAAACACTTTGTTCTAACAACATAGTAGTAGCTCACCATAGTAGAGAAATCATGTGTGTGCACAGTAGTAAGAGGACTTGTTTCTCTGTATAAGTTATATGCAATTTTTTCTAGTATTCTGAGATAGGAGAGAGAGAGAGACGGGTGTTTGTAAGTTATATTTTTGTAGAATGCAACAGCAGTAAGAGGACTTTTCCATTTTCCAAAATGTTAAAGAACTTCATTGACTAATCATAGATGAACCTTCATCTTTGTTTTACTTAAGATCGAGCATTCATTCCCCTAGCTAGTACCAATAACGACATTATGACCATGATGTCATGCTAATATTTATAATTAGGAGAAGGACTGTGCATTGCGCAGTAACTTTATTTTCTTATTATATATCATCTTTTTTATATGAATAATACTACTCATTAAAAAAAATAAAAGATACTCAAAAATTTAAATAAAAAAAATTAGAAGTGTAAAAACTTTTAATATATCATCAAGCTATTACACCTGATTTTGAGCAATAATATATAGATTGGATTATATATTATATAATATTATAAATTTACATAATTAAACATTACAACATTAGATAAATGAAAAAATTTTAACGTTTTAAAAATGAAAAAATTTATTTAGATATCAAAAGTTATCATTATCATTAATAATTACTAAATATTAATTTATAAAAAAAGAAAAAGTAAATGATTAAAAATTAGAAAATTTATAAAAAAGGAAAAAAGAAATGGCGAAAGAAGAGAGTACCACGTCTAAGTTTTTTTTTTTTTTTTTTTTTGCTTCAGGATATATATATATATAATGTGGAGTTTGATGTGATTCAAGAGATGTCAATTTGATTAGATACTTTTATGAGTTTTCCCTCTTTTTTACCCATTTTATTTATAAAATTGATAAAAAAAAGTATGAAAATTATTGTTTTAGATTGAACATGTATGCACTTAACTTTCCAGCCAAATTTGCAAGAATCTCGTAGAAGTGCATTTATATTATAAATTGAAATTGAAAAACTATAAGACAATTAGTGGTAATTTGAGAGTCAAAGAAAATTAGAAATATCCTCATGCACTTAACAATATATATAAATAAGTTCACCTATTAACTCTGCTATCCATTAGGCATAATTTTATTATATTATTTTCTAAATATAGTTTGGACTGGTTGTGTTTTTTATTGTCATATTTCGATTTGTAATTCACAAAATTTGAGCAATAAGATGATCAGTATTTTTTGGGTTATATATAATGGAATACTTACACAAGTAAGTTCTTATTTGGATGATTCCTTGGGATAAACCAAACTGAAATTGAGAATTTTGGATAGAGGCAAAAAAAATTGAACTTCTGGTGGATAAGATTGAGAATTTTCATCACTCGGTCAGTGTTTCTCTCTATCATTTGTTGTTGTTATGATTTTATTTAAGTAACAAATATAATGCTATGTTCTATATTCAATTGTTTCTACTTAGACATTAGAATCTCAACTAGACGCCCGAAAGTTTGTCTTTTCTTTTTATTAGATCACTAAAGTTTGGAATCAATTTTATAATAAGCCTCTTGCAATATACTTGTCCGTACGTATATACATTTATTGCATTAATAATGCTAATGTTATACGTTGTGAGTGTCTTTTTTTTTTTTTTTTGTTAACAAGATGGATTTCATTTCTTTTTAAATATATGTTGTAAACATAATTACATATAGAACGATGAATTTTGCTCGATTGTCATTGCTATCTTTTATTAAAATGCAGACATTTACTTATAAGATAAAAATAATGTACAATTCATTTCTTTTTTCTATAATAGCTATTTATTTGCATATATTGAAGCCATTTGGAGCTAGGATTTCTCAGCTAGAGTAGTAAGATATGATTTTAAACCTTTGTTACACATTCGATTTTTTTCTCATCAGGATATGAGTTTCGATTACCAAAGGCTTAAGGCCTATATTCACATATGGTGTTAATGACTTCATTGCTTTTGCTCTCCTACATCCTAGATGTATGGATGGTGATAAGTTCTGATGCCTTTGTTTCATCCGGTAAGACCTGCATAGTTTTGTCCCGCAAGTGAAATGAAAAACTTCACAAAAGGTCACCCATCTTAAGATTTTTGTCAAGCAAGTACGTTTAGCCCTGGAGTTCTTCTAACACTCCAGTCATTCCACTAAAAGGTACCTCTAATGATTAGTTGTCCCCTTTTTGATATATGATTCGATTCATTCTGGTGTCCCACATTCTACTACCCTAGCTAGCCTGCCATCCTAGAAGCTCGCTAGGAGCTCTTGTTCTACCTGCCCTCTTATGATCACTTTGCCGGGTTTGGATGTCACACTTGTAATTAAGTTAAGTGCCAAAATTATAGCTTCTTAGATGTTGAAATGGTTAGGTTCAAATAGAATTCTAATGGGCAACATGGAGTGGGGGATCACCCATATGAAATGAGTATTGAACTAGGCGGTTGCTACCATGAAATGGTTATAGATAGTATGAGAATCCCTCCAGCACATGAAGATGTGGAGGAAATGTTGAATCTAAATGCACAACATTTGTTTGACATTGTTAAATGCTACAAACCAAGATCTTTGGCTTGGTTGCAAGAATCATTCAAAGCTATCAGCTGTAGCATGAATGATGTACTTAAAGTAGAAGCACAAGTTATCCGAACGATGTTTTGATAATTTCTTTGAGTTTTTGAATAAGGTTCTCTTGAAAGATAATGCAATGCCTAAATCCTTCTATAATAGAAAAAAGTTAGTTCCGGGATTAGGTCTTCCAATTCAAAAGGTTGATTGTTGTAGAAATAATTGTATGATCTATTGGGGAGATGACATTGATGAACTTATTTGTAAGTTCTACAATCAACCAAGATATAAACAGAGGCATGGAAGTGGTACCCCTCAAACCACTTTGAAATCGTACAAGACGATGTACTATTTTCCTTTGATTCCCCATCTCCAATAACTTTATGCTTTCGATGCTAAAATAAAGCATATGAGATGGCTTACAGAGCATGTTTTTAAGGTAGGGGTTATGCATCATCCATTAGATTCTAAAGCATGGAAGACATTCATGATGAGGAGACATGAATTATTTGCTGAAGAGAATTGGAATATATTGTTTAGCCTATGTACTGATGGCTTTCAGCCTTTTAGTCAATCAAATCAATAATATTCGTCGTGGCCGATCATTTTAACACCATATAATCTACCACTAGGAATGTGTATAAAGGCAGAGTACATATTTCTCACAGTGATAGTTCCTAGCCCAAACAACCCAAAATTTAAGATTGATGCGTTCTTGCAACCACTTATTTCGGAATTAATTCAACTTTAAAATAGGTGTTCAGGTATTCGATATATCGACTAACCAAAATTTTACTCATAGAGCAGCTTTGCATTGGACTGTTATTGAT
This sequence comes from Jatropha podagrica, assembly GCA_947857235.1. Taxonomy (NCBI): domain Eukaryota; kingdom Viridiplantae; phylum Streptophyta; class Magnoliopsida; order Malpighiales; family Euphorbiaceae; genus Jatropha; species Jatropha podagrica. Next base: position 3,984 of record CANUEP010118255.1, on the reverse strand, counting down.
TTTCTAGCACATGCAATGTTATTAGGGTGGAGTACTATAGGAAGACTTGCTTGTTCGTATTGCTAGGAGGACATCAATGCCTTTACTCTTCTAAATGATGCACATAAAGAATAATTTCTTTGACAATTTGTTCAACAAAGTGATGAATATAGAAGGGAAAACAAAAGACAATTCTAAGGAAAGAGAGGATATTAAAAACATATGTTGCAGACCAGAGCTTCATAGTAATGAACAAATGGGAAAATATCCAAAAGCATGTTATTCATTGGACAAACAACAGAAGTAACTCCTATGTGAATGGCTTAAGTCGATTAGATTTTGTGATGGTTTTGTTTCCAACATGGGTCGATGTATTGAAATGAAGCAGTATAGATTATTTGGGTTAAAAAGTCATGATTGCCATGCTTTTATGCAGAGGTTTATTCCTATCGCATTTTGTGATTTGTTACCTAGTAAAGTGTGGGAAGCAGTAATAGAATTGAGTTTGTTTTTAAAGAACTAACTAGTACTGTACAAAGAAAACAAAATATGGAACATTCACACCAAGAAATTTCAATCATTTTATACAAGCTTGAGCCTATCTTTCCTCCTAGCTACTTTGACTCAATGGAACACCTATCGGTGCATCTTGCACATGAAGAAAAAGTTGCAGGACCTATGCAATAAAGATGAATGTACCCATTTGAGCGGTAATTATAATATTCACCCTTCGTATATAGTAACATACTTTTAATTACTACAAACTATATTATTAATCAATTGTGCTCATAGGTGTAATTCTTTGCTAAAGAAGAATGTGAAGAATAAAGTAAAAGTTGAAGGGTCCATTACTAATGCATACCTTGTTGAAGAAGCGTCAAATTTTTATGCACACTATTTTGAGCCTCATGTTTACATACGAAATCATAGAGTGCCACAGAATGATAACGGGGGGCATATTCCTAGAGATGAATTAGAAGAAAACTTATCTATTTTCCTCCATCCAGGGTGCACCTTAGGTAAAGCAAAGAAAAGAAGGTTAATAGAAGAAGAGAAGCAAGCTGCCCAAATGTATATCCTTTTGAATTGTGAAGAAGTTTATGCTTTTATTAAGTAAGTGCAATTCCTCCAAATATGCTAACTTTTATTAATATACAGATAGAAATGCTAACTTGTTACACTTCGATATATGCCCTTTAATACTTCAATAAAGCATATATATAACCTAGCTTCGGGAATCAGAATTAGCAATCAGGGACATTGACATTGATATAAGGCTAGAAACAGAATTCCAAACATGGTTCAAGATCTATGTAAGACAAATAATTATTCCAAATTAATTAATTATTCTTTATGTTCCACCATAAATGTGTTGTAATAAAATTTATGCATTTTAAAATATAGGTTCAAAATCCTGACAACTCAATAATAAATCAATTCATCAAGGACCCTGCATTTGGTCCATTGTATATCGTCTCCTTATATAATGGATATTTTGTCAATGGATACAAATTTCACGCCAAGACATGAGGGAAAGATAGAATGAAATCAAATGATGGTGTATGCATAAAGGGGTCAAATTATAGTGTCAGTGTAGTGATTTCTATAGGCATCTACTGGAGGTGTTAAAGTTAGAGTACCCAGCATTACCAATCCAGAGAACTATGTTATTCAAATGTGAATGGTTTGATTCGACATCAAATGTAGGCATGAAAGTGTGTGGTAAGTACAATATAGTTAATATTAATCACAAGAGAAGTTATTCTAAGTATGAACCATTCATTCTTACCATGCAAGCTTCTCAAATTTACTATATTAGCTGTCCGTCTTTGAAAAGAGATAGAAGTGATTGGCTCTCAGTTAGCAAAGTGAAGATGAGACCCATCATAGTCATTTCAGGAAGCGTAATGATAAATGCAATATCCATTGACATAAGATTTCAAAATGATGAGTATGATATTCACACATTAGACATAATGTCATTAGATGATTTACATGAAGCATTGAATGACCCTACTTGTGTGGATGTTGATATACAAACTTATAAAAGAAGAAGAAGAAGAAAGGATGAAGAAGCTGGTGATGAATTTTCTGGGATAGTAATATTGATTAAGCTTTATAATAGATCAATTTTTGTTGTATTAAAGAAGATGAACTTTTGCTTTCTTTTTTTTAAAAAAAAAACGGATTCTAAATGCTATGTTATAATAAGCTATATTTTTATTAACCTTTAAATTTATACTTACTTTGATATTATAGCAATTAATTGCACTTGAAAGTATGGTTCACATTATTTGGTACAAAATGATTATATAGGATTGTGAGTAGAGGTCGTGGGAGGGATGTTGGTGCTCAAAAGTAGAGTACTAATATAGGTAGAGGTTGTCTTGATCAGATAACGAGTGGTAGAGGAGGCCGTGCAATAGGCCGAGGCTTTGCTACTCCTCAAACCACATTAGCACAAAGAGAGGCATCAGATGAGGCCACACATCCACCTTTGATTCCACCTATAGCAACACCATCCCTTTCATCTCAAAGGCCTCAACCTTTTGCATCTAAGGATGGTGCTTTCGATTCTAGAGCATCGTTTGCATCCCAGGCAAATCATTGTTCAAATAGTAGAATTATTGGATAGAGCGATGAAAGAGTCTACTTCCATCTTAAGGGAAAGAGGTATGTGATTTATAACTTTTTTTAATTTATCCATTTTATCATATATGATGATTGATATGAGGCTATTATTGCATTTTATTTGATTTGATTTATTATACAGGTTGTATCCTTCATCAAGATGCTCTCGGGTAATGAGTGACAGTTATTAGGAGCATCAGGATGCATGTGGCGTCAATTGGAAGAGTGTTACTGTCGAGACAAAACATAAAAATTGGAGGGAATTTAAGGTGATTTTCTTGAACTTATTAATGTGTTAAATGAATTAAATCTAACATTTAGAAATCATCATGCAATGAATTACTTAAGGTTTATGACTAACTTGTCATGCATATTTTATAGAAAAAATGCAAGTGGGATGCCGAATAAGAGGCAATGATAAAGTAAGCATGGTATAGGCAGGCAGCAAATAGGTGTTCTGATTTTGTTTCTCAATTAAAGAGGAAAGGGAGGAAATCATATATCAAAGATGAAGTTTGAAAAAAGTGGATTGAATATTGGAAGACGCCTGAGGCCATTAAGAAATCAGAGTTGTTTTTTAAGAATTGACAATTTGAGAAAGGTGGAGAAGGATTTGGTTTATCTCTTCACACTGGAGCCTCCATCTCAGCATTAAAAAACACCAACAATGCATTGTAAGCTCTATATTATACGTGTAATATATTCTTGCTTTTGAAAATTCGTATCCTTAAACATGGGAAGTTTAAGTATTTTCTCCAAAATATTAAGCTGATGAGATTGGTGTGTAGCCTACATGGGGGGGAGTTGTTTATGCATCTTCATACTAAAAAATGGGATGGCAATAATTGGGTTTGATTGTTTATAAGCCAATATCATATTACCTAGAATGATTCATGTCTACTTGATTTTATAATTTTGTGTTTTAATAGATATTGCAAACTCTTTGTTTGATTGTATAATTTATTAATATCGTGTAGGAAACATTACAAAAGAGGATTGAAGAGAGTGCCTCTGCTCATATAGAAGGATCAAAGCAACCTATTGTTGATGAGACAGATTTTGCTTGAAGTTGCAACAGATTCAAATAAGAGGCATATTTTATGAGATAGGATCACAGGCATCGAGCTATTACTCTGGTATGCAAAGAAGATTTGGGATGTCTGCTACATCTACATTTAAGACTAGTGAGTCATCGCAAACTCAAGTGGCGCAGATAGCCTTTTTGGAGAAGGATGTAACGCCCCAAAATTTCAGATCTTAAAATGATATTATTTAGGCGAGTCATGAATGGTATCACCCGAGGGAGAAAAAAATATTTTATTTGGACTCGATAATGATATTGAGCATAATTAATATTTGTGGAGTTAATTAGGT
>CANUEP010118165.1:0-16812 GCA_947857235.1 Jatropha podagrica | reverse complement strand
GTTGCTAAAATCAAATAAATATAATGTAATTAATTTGTGTTTAATTAGTTAATTTGTTTCTTTATCAATTTATTTCTTTATTTAATATTACAATTCATTATTTACTACAATAAATTTTATCTCTAAGCAAATCTTTCTTTTTTGTCAAAAATTCGATAGCACCTCATTTGTAAATTAAACTACCTGAATTTTACATATCACAATACACAGCGCCTCGATCGAGCAGATCTAATCAATTCCCATCCACCATTCTCAATTTCTCACAATTACAATACCAATATTCAAACTATATTTGTTTAATTATTAACAATTTAACTGTCTTAAATTTTAAATTTATACTACTTACATATTCTTTCAATAATCTCATAATGTGTTCATTTCGTCAATAATCCGGTAATCCAATTCACACTATATTTTTATTTAATTCGCTTAACTATAAATTAAACAAACTAAATAATACTACTCAATTAATTGTCAAATCTAAATTTGCGATGATAGTGTAAAATTAACTGTAAAATATACCGATCGTGATTTAGAGTTCGGATTCGGACTCAGTGTGTGAAATGCAAATTTCTGCCTCTTGATTGCCTCGCCGGAGAGTAGCCGGCTGGTGATCGGACCACCGGATTCGTCGCCGTTCACGGTAGCCGGGAAATCACACTTGCCTAGAAATTTGCAAAATTAACACCAAAATGCTTGAAATTCTGTGGGGAGCTCAATTCTGGCTTTAGTTTTGCAGGTCACTGCTTCAGTTGGCTGGAATCGAGCTCGACAACTCTGCCCCTCCACCGCACATGGTGGTTTCGTTCCCCTTGTCCAATCACCGAAATTAATGAAGGGAAAATGGTCGGGAGATGATGAGGAATCAAGCGGTGATCTCACCGATGACTGAAACTGCCGGAAACGACGTGAAATCGCCGCATTTCTCCTTCGCACAACGGTGCGTTCCAGTCACAATCTCCATCAGTTTAGGCACCGATTAAACAAACCAAGGCCATCATCTTCATCCTCTCATCGAGTACTTGAAGTTTCGGTGCTCGATCATCAGATTCCATGGCTGGTTGGCCAGAAATGTGAAGGAGAAAGGGGGAGGAGGCTGTCGCGCAGTGAGAAACGGGGAGAGAGAGATGGCGAGGAAGAGGGATTTTTTTTAGCGATTTGGTTCAATTCTCACTTTTATCTAATTAGTTTCGGTTCGATTTGAATCGATTTGATCTAACCCAACAATTTAGCCTAATTTACATTTAATTTAAGGTTTTTCGATTGAGTTTGACTATTTAAATTTGGTTTACGGGTTCGATTTATGATATAAAATATTATTTTTCGCTAATTCTCGTTGGTGAAAATTTATAATTAAATTTTAAATAAAAATTCTTTTAAAAATAAATTAATGGGTCATTTCAGTTTAATTTTGTAAAATTTATTTAAAAATTTCATCAATTTTTATAAAAATTTCATCAATTTTTATAAAATTTAGTGTAGTTATATTCAATTCCATGAAATTGAATTTCTGAAATTGAAATTTTTTTTTATTCTAACAACAAAAATATAAATTTATAAATGAATTTCACAAAATTTTATAGAATTCATTTATTTCAAACGGGTCCTTATATACAAAAAAACTTGTTATTATTACTACTTAGTGAAAAATGATTTTAAATAATGTTTTACATCCATTTTTCTTCTATAACATTATTTATGATTACATTTGTTTAGTAATGATAAATAAGTAAAAAAAAAAGTCAGCAATCCAGTTTAAAAGTAAAAAATTCGGTTGAACCGAATTCATCCGGTCTATTTGTGATTCAGTTATGGCGCAGATTCGATGTCTAGTCCGATTTCAAAAACATTGGTTTCATATAATATTAGAACCAACACCAGTTAATTAAATGTCAATTGAAAGTATTTTGTAAATTCAAGTTTAAGCCAGCCCAAAGAGCTTCCGACGATGCGACAGTGACGTTGCAAAGGAAAAAGACCGGAGAACAGATAGTGCTAAACTTCAATGCTAGTAACCGATGAGCATGACCACTGCAACCTCGATGATCTCTTTCAGACCCATCAGCAGTCGGGTCCATCAAATCCAAAGGCACAATCCAATTATTGCTCAACATCGTCCTTCTCCCACGGTTTCCTACTCTCTGCAAACTCACTGTCAAAAACTCGTAGGTGAATTTGACCCTCATATTCCCATAGAAAAAGCCTCCACTCCACCCAGCTCCTGGTATACTGATCCTTCCTTTTTTGATTATGAACTCCATCACGTCTTCTACAGAGGCTGGCAGGCTGTTGGTTAGTTCTATTTTTTATTAATTATTTAGACTTAGAGACGAGAAAAGTAGTATTGCAACAACTAATTTCCTTCTTTGAGTTCCAGGATACACAGAACAGATAAAGGATCCTCGAGATTTTTTCACTGGAAGGTACAATTACCATTTATCGTCATTTTTTTGCCTGCTTTCTTTCAAAATATGGTTTGATTTGTTTCTTATAGAAGAAAAAGAAATGGGAATTCTTGAATATTGTTCTCTTCATTTCAATTAGCAATCTTTTCCCTGTTTCTGAGTACCTAATTGAGAAACAACTATGGCAGATTGGGAAATGTAGAGTTTCTTGTGTGTAGAGATGATGATGGAAAGGTTCATGCATTTCACAATGTGTGTCGCCATCATGGCTCTCTTCTTGCATCAGGAAGTGGGCAAAAATCTTGCTTTGTTTGCCCATATCATGTGAGTTTACTTACGGAAATCTTCCCTCAGCCCCCTTTTCTGCATTTCTTTCATATTGATTAGAAAGGAAGACATGTACCGCACGGGGTCAGCTAACAAAATTTTCATCTTAGCGTTAATGTATTATAATAATTTTTCTATTCAGTGGTAAATGTTAAATTCGTTTAGTGAGGGTCAAAAATTCAAAATTAACGTCCTTTGTGTAGCATAGCATTGATGCTTAGGTTCTGAATCACTATATAGTTGCTAAATTTTCAAATGCTGATTGTGTGGCTGAACGTTTGCTGGATTCTTTGCCTCAATGGATGGACAAAGTGAAGCAACTTTTACATCATTTGACTGGTGGACCAATGATAGGCTATGATTCAGAGTTTTCCTTGGTCCATAGATGAGCTGGGATTTTCTGGCTAGGTTGTTGTCATAATTATCGAGAGTCTATATTCTCTTCCATCAACAATTGATTGGGATACAGAGTGTGAAACTAAAATTTAATTATAGTTGTTTGGAAAAGCTATTTGTCAAGACTTATCTTTATAACATTCCATCTTATATCCAGTTGAGGCTAAGTGGACTTTTTAGGATCCCAATTTACTTGAAATTTCTAAAAATATACTATTTGGATGATGCAATCATCAATATATTGTTGTAATGTTTGCATGCTAGGCTTTATGGAGGGATCATAGTTAAAGCGAAGTTGAATCTCATAAATTTGGCATCTAGCTTTAGGATACCAGTGAATTTAATAAGAGATTAGAATCAAAATTATGTGAAGTGGGCTTATTTTGGCTTGAGCCAACCAGTGCTAGAATGTTACTACTAATTAATTAGCTAGCTACCTTTCTGCCTTATATGCATTTGTGGATTTGATGCAGTAAAAGTGAGATTCTTAACAAATGCAATAGAGTAGGTAGGACTAGTGTGTTTTGTTACCTTGAGCATTGTCAACACAGCCCTCACAAAGAACAACCACATTTGGGTTAAGCCAAAACTTCCATTAGTTTTTCCATGTGAAACTCATGATCTTTTGAGAGTCCGGGAAGCTTCTAATTTGCAGAATTTATTTTTCTTTAAGGTTTGTAACACTAGGGTTCAAAAGATAATGGCTTTGATGTATTGGTGTTCCTCAAAGCATTGGAGGTTGTCATTCTCATCTTTGACAAGGGTAATAGAAGCTTGTATCAAATGGTTCTGTGTGCTAATGTTCCTTGTTTTGTTGGTAACGAGGAGTTATTACTACAGTTTACGTCTAATATACTCCTAATTGTTTAAAAAATATTTGAAATTTTCTTGGGGTTTATTTTTGTTAAATATCTAGTCCCATTCAAAAAACATTAAAATAATAGAAAATTTCAATCTTAGTTTGAAATTATTACAAATAAAAGGGTAGAGGTGAATTGGGTAAGAGGTAAGAATCCATAAGCTGAAAATGTGTGATGTGGGATTACTTAGATTTGAGCAAACCAATGCTAAAAGATTAGTACTGACCAAATTAGCTAGCTAGTTAGCCATTTTTATATACCCTTTCTGGGTTCGATATTTAATTGATGTGAGATTCTTAACACTCTCTCTCAAGAGCAACTGGGACTACACTTTTAGTTGACACATGAAACTTGAAATCCTCCCCATAAAATTGAATTGGGCTTTTTTTTCCTTGAAATTGTATAGGCCTCGCTAGGACTAGACATCCAAACGAGGGCCCAAATTGAAATGCAGCGGCAACACTGGGAATAACTGAAACTAGGCCGGACTTGCTTTGATATCATATTACAAATGAAATGGTAGAGGTGAATTGGATAAGAGCTAAGAACCCATGAAGTGAAAATGTGTGATGTGAGCTTACTTGAGCTTGATTCAACCAATGCTAAAATATTAGTGCTAACCAATTAGTTAGCTAGTTATCTACCCTTATACGCCCTTTGTGAATTCGGTATTTAATCGATGTGGGATTCTTAATAGAAATTAAATAGAAATAAGCTGAAAATTTAGTGACCTAGTGTCTTCTACCATTTTTTTTTGTTAGCAAACCACTGCAAGTTTTCAAGCGCTACACTCGTGGACTTAAGAGTAAATTGTCACATATTGAACTCATAGACTAATTGTCATGTTTGACGTTTGACTCATTTATGTTTTCCAAATTTTGATGCATTCAGTTATTTCCCTTTTAGTTGTGATTTCTGTTTTGTAGGAGGGTGTCCTCCACTTCCTTTTCATTTAAGTTTGTTCCTAGTTGTTGGAAGGGTGTTCCTCCACTTTGAAGCACTACTCCTTTAATTCAGGCGGTAGTTACTCCACTCATGTATTTAAACAATAATAATCAATGAAAGAGGCAGCTTCCAAAAAATCAATTAGTCTTTGAGCACTTTAGTTTCATGAGGTATTTAGGTTCCTCCTTAGAGCCTGAACCAACAATCAACATGGGTCGTAAGAAGAAAAACCCTAACCAGTCCACTTAAACACCACCCATACTCTTAATTGATAGACCCATAGCTAGATCCTTAACTCGGGGCCATAACATTTTTTTTCCTTGGTTCTTTCATTGACGTGTTGGGTTTTTGGGGTCCTCCATTCTTTGAGCTTTGATTTATAGAGAAAGAGAGAGAAATAAAGAGGTTTTGGAGTATAGATAATGATGGTGAACAAGATTTACATGTGATGTAGGAGCATCCAAGATTAGTTCAGAAGTTTCTATTGTGATATATTGCTGAAGGTATGAGTATTATAGTTTAGATGTAAAGAGTAGTTTAGGTATTTTGGAAATAGCCTACATCTATAAATAAGAGTGAATTGTATCTCATTTATTAAGTAAGAAGCAATAAAACTCTTTTATTACACATAAAATCAACATGGTATTAGAGCTTAAAACCCACCTTTCGTCAGCCCAAACACAGTAGAGAGAGAAAAACCCTAGCCTAAGTTGAAGCTACTGTGATCACAGGAGAGATAGTGAACTGTCACCGCCCAGATCAGGTGGAAGAGGAATCGCCGGTTGGCCTTTGCCCGCTTTCAGGTCACCAACAGACGCTGCACGTGGGCTCAGGCGCCGCTGACAGGTTCTGTCGTCTTCTTCACACGCCGGCACATGGCGCGTACTCCGGCCACTTCTCCGGCAGCGGCTCACTCCAGCAGCTTTGCCTTGGTGTTGCGCCTCCTCTTATCTATTTCCTTGCACTGGTTCTTGTGTTTTCAGTGCTGCCTTTCGGGTTGCACTATTTTTTGGGTGTTTTTTAGGTATTCAGACATGTTTTTAGTAGTTTTTGCTGTTTTTTGACAATGGGTGATGGTATTGGCACTAAAGTTGGTGCTTCATATGACAACCCGTCGTCACAAATCAGTCCGGTGAAGCTAAATGGTACAAATTATCTTGTATGGTCTAGGTCATGCCTGTTGTTCATTAAAGCTAGAAGGGTTACAAGGCTATATTATAGGTTCTAAAGCCTCACCCGCACTTGAAAATGACGCTTATGACAAATGGGACTCTGAAAACTCATTATTTATGTTTTGGCTAATAAATTCTATTGAGCCTAGAATTGCTAATGGGTATTTGATGTTGGATACTGCAGCAAAAATTTGGAAAACTGTGACTACAACCTACTCTCAGCGTGGAAATTATGCTCAAGTGTATGAGCTTCGCAACAAAGTCCACAGCTTGAAGCAAGGGGAATTGACAATTAACCAGTACTATGCTGCCTTGAATGACCAATGGCAACAGCTAGACTACTATGAGACTTTTCATCCCAAGTGCGAAGTGGATGCGGCTGAATACCAGAAGAAGGTTGAGACTGAGAGTCTATGAGTTTCTTGTCGGATTGCATATTGAATATGATCTGATTAGGATCCAGATCTTGGGGAAAGATCCTATAATTTCCTTAGAGGAAACATACTCTTGTGTACAACAAGAGGAGAGTAGGAGATGTATGATGTTATCCCTTAGGACAACTGAGAGAGCTGGACTTGTAACTTCTCAATCTTTATAGACTATTCATACTCGATTTAAGGAGAGGAGAGTAGGAGATGTATGATGTTATCCCTTAGGACAACTGAGAGAGCTGGACTTGTAACTTCTCAATCTTTATAGACTATTCATACTCGATTTAAGGAGAATACCAATCGTTGTGACTATTGTGGAAGGCCGGGACATATTAAGGAAACATGCTGGAAGTTGCATGGAAAACCGACTGGTGGACGTAGTCGTGGTTGTGGGGGTAGAAAGCCAAGTTTTACTCGCTATGTTGCTCACCAAGCTGAAGCAGTTATAGCCCCTGAAGTAGTCTCATCAACCCTTACTGGTGGTTTATCTTGTGAAGAGCTACAGACCTTGAGACGTCTTATGACAAAGCTTGACTCTCTATCAATTCCAGAAGCTTCCTCTAATTTTGTGCATTCAGGTATGACCCTTTTAGTTGACTCTGTTGATAATTCATGGGTTATAGACTCAGGAGCAAATGAACATATGACAGGCTCATATTGTAACTTCTTAACATATTCACCTTGTTCTAGTAAGCAAACTGTCCGTATTGCAGATGATTCTTTTACTTCTATTTCCGGAATAGGTTCTATTCAATGCACCCCTAACATCAATTTGAACTCTGTTCTTCACATTCCTAGCTTTCCAGTAAATCTCTTATCTGTTAGTGATATTACCAAGACCCTTAACTGCAAAGTTGAATTCTTTCCAACTCATTGTGTTTTGCAGGATCTGAAAACAGGGGAAACGATTGGATTTGGTAGACTGTACAATGACCTATATCTACTTGAGAAGAGAAGCAGTGGCCTAACTTCAGGAACTCCCCGAGCTTTGTTAGGAAATCGTAGTACTAGTCAAATAGCTATGATGTGGCATAGGCGGTTAGGACATCCTTCGTTTGTTGTTCTCAAAAGGTTGTATCCTAAATTGTTTAGTCAATGTCTGTTAGATTCCTTTACTTGTGATGCTTGTGAACTTGCATCCTAAATTGGATTTGGTAGACTGTACAATGACCTATATCTCCTTGAGAAGAGAAGCAGTGGCCTAATTTCAGGAACTCCCCGAGCTTTGTTAGGAAATTGTAGTACTAGTCAAATAGCTATGATGTGGCATAGGCGGTTAGGACATCCTTCGTTTGTTGTTCTCAAAAGGTTGTATCATAAATTGTTTAGTCAATGTCTGTTAGATTCCTTTACTTGTGATGCTTGTGAACTTGCTAAACATGTAAGAAATACTTATGTTTCCGTAATAATAGAAGTATTGTTCTTTTTATGACAATTTATTTTGATGTATGGGGACCAACTTCTACTGTTTCATTATTTAGATATAAGTGATCTGTTACCTTCGTTGATTGTTGCATTCATTTAACTTGGGTCTATTTGTTGAAAGCAAAGAGTGAACTATTTTCCTGTTTTAAATCCTTTCATAACATGATTAGTACACAATTTGGTGCAAATGTTCATATTTTAAGAACTGATAATGGAATAGAGTACATGGAAAACATGTTTCAAGCATATCTAGACTCCAAAGGAATCATACATCAGACTAGTTGTGTGAATACGAGTGCTCAAAATGGGGTGTCTGAAAGGAAGAATAGACATTTGTTAGAAGTCATTAGGTCTCTTTTGTTTACTATGAATGTGCCTAAAACCTATTGGGGAGATGCTATTCTTGCTGCAGCATATCTGATTAACAGAATGCCTCTTAGAACATTAAACTTTAAGAGTCCTATAAAAGTTCTCCAAGGTAGCACCTCATACACTGTTCCACCAAAGGTCTTTGGTTGTGTGTGCTTTGTTCATCACCAACATGGAGGAAAACTGGAACCTAGAGCCTTGAAATGTGTGTTTATTGGTTATTCTGTCACACAAAAAGGGTGTAAGTGTTATCATCCTCCATCTCAAAAATATTTTGTGAGTATGGATGTGACCTTTAGAGAGTGTGAACCTTATTTTTCTCCCACTCCTCTTCAGGGGGAGATTTAGGAAGAAGAGGAAGGGAGGATAACTCCTATGTTCGTGTGTGTTCCGGAACAATTTATGAATCTGGTTAATATTGATGAAGAGGTACAAAATACCAATAGAAAGGATGATCCTGCTCAAAGAAAAGATAGGCTGGATTTGAAGAGATATAGCAGAAGGGAGAAAAATAGTGCCATTGTGCATGATCTCAATGCCCAACCGTCTTCCTTGCGATTAGATCCAGAAAATCAATGCTGTGAGCTTCCTATAACTCCTACTACCCCTAATTCTGATATAATTCCTTTTGTTCATAATGCTGATTCTGATTCTCCTGCTAATCCTATCATTGATGACACTAATATTCCCATTGCTCTCAGGAAAGGTGTGAGATCGTGTACTAAACACCCATTTCTCAATTTATTTCCTATGATTCGTTATCTTCTTCGTATAGAGCCTTTGTCGTGTCTATTTCTTCTGTTTCTATTCCACAGAATTGGCAAGAGGCATATCAAGATCCAAAATGGAAGGAAGCAATGGTGGAGGAGATTTGCCCTAAATTCTTGCCTTGCGTCAACTGGTATAAGAGCACAAAAGATTCCAAATTGCTGCAGGTTTTATTTTCTATTCTGTTCTAAACCATGTTTGGTAGAGGGAGAGATCGAAGCAGAGGTAATCAGTCCCAACAAATAGAGATGGCTGAAATATGGCAAATGATTGAGGATTTGACCTAGCCTGTACAAGCCTTGCAGTGTCAAGAATACTTGGAAGCCCAAATGGAGATTTCGGAAGGCAACCACAACCAACTCAAAGTTCAAGAGGATCTTGAGATTGATGAAGTCAAGGACGTAAACCCTTTTCATGAAGCTAGACCCGCAAATTGAGCGGCATGAAATGGATTGAAAGAGTCGTCACTACATGCCCTTGATTTGAATGGTGAAGGGATGAAGATTGAAGTAGTTGAGGGATGAAGATTGAAGTAGTTGATCTTCATGTAAAGTTAAATGTAGCTGATCATTTAGATTGGGCAATAACAGCATTGTTGGATGTTGATGACCCTAAGGAGAGTGAAAAGGAGAAAAAAGTTTCATATTTTGATGATCAAAACAGTGAAGGCAGCAACAAGGACCTTAAGGAACCAATCTATGATGAGTATGATTATGAAGAAGAGAATTGACCTAGTTTCTACCCAAGGAGAAAATAATGCCATTCAGCAAGTTCTTATTATCCCTAAAATTGAAGAACAAAAAGATTGGAATATTGAAGGTGGGAAAACAAAGGAAGATTGTTATTGTTCAAAAATTATTTGCTTGTGGATGTTGATAGCATAAAACTGCCAAAAGCAGATTGTTTGAAGCAAGTACCCAATGGAGTTGAAATACATCTTCAAGCAAAAAGGCTAGTGCAAACACAAAAAAGCCTTTTGGTTGAACCAGCTTTGCTTGCTTGGAAAGGGAAAGAGGATGGATTATTTTAATGGCTTGTGATGTTGCTTGCTCTTGCAAAAGCCTTAAACACGTCGTATTCTAGAGAGAAGTTTACACGAATTTATCCTATTCTCATAGCTGAAATCTCTAAACTTTTCTTGTCAAAGTCGAGTTCCTTTCAAACCCGAGGAGAATGATGCAACAGCATCCAAGATTAGTTCAGAAGTTTTCTTTTAGTTTCCTTCTTTATTTAGAATTCTTAATCAAATTAAAGAATGTTAATTAGTTATGAATAATTTTCAGTTTTCCTTATGATCTAGCTAAATAGGAATACTATTCAATCTTGGACTCTAAACTAATTAGGAATAATTTTCAGTATAGAATTAGAATTTGTCCTAACTAATATAAATAGGACAGCAACAAATAGTTTTATGATTTGTTTTCTATATCTATGAATTCAGAATTTTAATTCTAATGGTTTCTTTGAGACTGATATGTTATCTTGTTCCAACCACAATCTATCTATTCTAGCCCTAATTGTTGAGAGTTAATTTGCCCTAAATTCTTCTCCTGTGTCAACATGGGAAAAGACAGATTACTTTATTTTCTGTGAGGGATGGAGAGGGGAGGGAAAGAGGGGCGGTGATGAGAAGAAGTGAAAAAAGGAAAACAATTGAAAATTTTTTAAATTAAACTATCAATACAATGGTTTCATATTTCTCAATTTGTCTAGATGTTGACTTTTCTCCAGAATTTAAGTGACTGAAAATGCTCATTTTCAAACAACTGGGGCTAAAGTGTATAATAAGGCAACTCTATTGGGGGGAAGGGGTTTAATAAGTTACCATAATAGTTAATATCCTTATAATAAAGCAATAAATGATTCTAATGCGTGCCCATTGTTTTTGCAGGCATGGACGTATGGGTTAGATGGAGCACTTCTTAAAGCAACAAGAATAACAGGGATGCAAAATTTCAATTTAAAAGTATGCTGAATTGTTAGAATGGTGACCTCATTTTTCATTTATGTATATTTCTAGAATTGATGAATAATTTAGTTGATTCTTTGGCCATGGAGTGTAGGAGTTTGGGCTTAGTCCTCTAAATGTTGCTACTTGGGGACCATTTATTCTTCTTAATGTGGAAAAAGAGAATACACTTCAGCAGGGAGTTGAAGACAGTATGGTGGAAAATGAATGGCTTGGTAGCTGCTCTGAAATACTGAAAACTGGTGGAGTTGATTCCTCTTTGAATCATGTGTGTAGGCGTGTATATAATGTGGAATGTAACTGGAAGGTATGACCCCTAAATATGAGTTTCCTTGCTTCTGATAATAATAGCAGTTATTGTGGATACGCATACCTTTGTACAAGGTGAATGTCCCCTTTCGTTCCTAATTAACTTTCACACAAGGAATTTAATTAATCTATTTATTTTCTGCACAATCAGTTCACAGCCTCCACAATAAATTTGACTTTTTAAACCAGTACTTAGGACTTCCATTATGTATAACTTTGATTTCAAGGACTGCTGATTCCTACACTTCCTTCTTTCAGGTGTTTTGCGACAACTACTTGGATGGTGGTTACCACGTGCCATATGCACATAAAGATTTGGCATCTGGTCTTAAGCTTGACTCTTACTCAACCTCAGTATGCATCTGTAGTGTTTTCTTATCCTGTTTTTATTTTCTAGTTTTATCACTTGTAGCTCAGTAACTGTAATAGATCTGGAAGACTGCCATGTACACATTTGATATTTCAATTTATTACTTCAAGTATCAATCATATGACGTTTCATAGCAAGTATGGTTGTCCTCTCACCTAAATAACTGCAATTTTGGGGATAGATATATGAAAAAGTTAGCATCCAAAGATGTGAAGGAAGCTCAACACAAAGTGAGGATGATTTTGGTCGGCTTGGATCAAAAGCTTTATATGCTTTCATTTATCCTAATTTCATGATCAATAGGTCCGTGTTTAGGTGCTAGATGCAACTATGAATGATATTTGTTGTTTCCATTTTTTTCTTCTATGTTGAGCTATTTCGTGTTTTTATAGGTATGGACCTTGGATGGACACCAATCTGGTGATTCCATTAGGAACGAGCAAATGCCAAGTGGTATTTGACTATTTTATTGAAGCTTATTATAAGGTATTTTCTAATTTTTTCTGCTTCTTTATCACGTTTACATAAGTACAGACCATGGATGGACACTAGTCTGGTGCTTCACTTAATTTCTGTCACTACTATCTATGTCATCATTGCTTGCCTTGTTGCTATCGAACCAACTATGAATGTAGCACTAATTAATGTATTGTTACATATAAGAGAAAGGATAGAAAGGAACCACGGAATTAAATTAGCTAAAGGACAAAATCAGTTAGTCAGAACATTCTCAATAGTACACACAGCTGGGTAGTGACAGGCAGTCCTTTTATTCCTAAATGTATACGTCTCATTAGAGACCAAGAATCATATCATTCAGTAATGCAAATCTTCTTTCTCTCTCTTTCTCTATTTCTCTTTTCTTTCTTCTGTTATTCTTCTTGTTTGTCTCCTATTCTGATATATTCTATTCTCTATTTGTTCTATTTCCTGCATCAGCCCTATTTTCTGCTAACTTACTCATCAGCTAGGAATATTCCTAACAACTTGTATTAGAGTAGCTAAGGTTGCTGGATTCCATGAGTAATCCATTGTGCAAAGAAAAAGAAGGGACCTTCTTCTGAAGGCATCATTGTATCCCTGGAGGAGTTGGAAGACCAGCTTCATTCTCTCAACTCCAAGCTGGAAGTGCAAATGAATTCCAGACTTGGGTCCATTGAATCTCAAATTGAGAAGCACAACACAGTTGTGAATCTGCTGCAAGAGCAAAACAACATGAAGCTGGAGCAGAAGAAATTACAAGCTTTTATGCGGATCTCAAACAAGAGAATCAGAGGTCAGTAGCCTACTTGCCAAGCTGATTCAAGGAATCCAATTAGCTTCTGGTTCTCTCCTGATGGCACTTTCTCACAACCTGGCAGTAGCAGGGTTAGGGAAATTTTTATCCTTAACCCTGAATCTCCTAGAACTGTTAGGAGGATACTTTCTAACCCTGGGGGTAGAGAACATAATGAGTTGAAGACACATACGAGGACTTTTTTTAATAAGCTACTCACCTAAGTGTGATTTGCCCAACTTTGAGGGATTAAATGCTAAATCCTTGATAAGCAAGTATAAGAAATACTTCCAGATTTTTGAGGTTTCAAATGATAGAAGGGTAGAACTAGCTAGTCTGTTTCTTTAGGCTAGGGCTGAGGCCTAAAGAGAGATTAGATTGGGATGGGTTTGCTGAGGCTATTTGTCAAAGGTTTAAAGATCAAAAGGAGGATGATATAATTGAGGAAATACAAAAGTTGAGGCAAACTGATTCTGTTGATGACTATCAAGATAAGTTTGAGGCCTTAAAAAGGGGCTAAACCATTCTCAATACCCCAAATTTTATGGATTGTTACAATTGCACCCCAAAATGAATTTAACCCTATAGATACCCCAATTAGCCAAAATGGTCAAAATTGAGATTAAAAAATTATAAATGTGGGAATCACACCAGTTAGCTAACCCATGTTGGGTATAGCTGGGGTTAGCACCGTTCAATCCCAAGTTAGCTAACCCTCTATCTCCCCTCCAATAATTGTCTCTCTCCCCTTCATCCTGAGTCCTACTATATTTCCTGCTTTATTGGAGGGCTTAAGGACGATGAACTTAGGTCTGTTGTTAAGATGTTCAAACCCTCTAACCTTTACACTGCTATTGAACATGAAAGGCTGCAGTAGTTACATCTAGTAGCTACCAAGCCTAATCCCACTTATAAACTTAATTCCCTTTCTAAACCTTGGAACCCTGTACCCAATAACCCTACTAGAACACCCAATACACTAATTAATACTACATCTAATACACCCAAAAACCATCACATACACCAAATATCAACTAGCCGTTATCCACCAAAAACAAATGAAAAACCTTTTTTCTTTCCAAAAGAAACCACCTGGTGCATGCTAAAAGTGTGGTGACAAGTATTTCTAGGGTGACCAGTGTGCACCTAAGAAACTAATGGCACTTCAGGTCAATGTTGAGGAGTGGCATGAGGTGGAAGAGCTTGAGAATGAAGTCTTAGAAGAACCATTAGAGAATATAGCCTTGTCCCTAAATGTTGTGGATGGGGAATTGAGTGAAAATGCTCTAAAACTAAAGGGATAGTTACATGGAAAAGCCATTATGATTTTTACATATGGAGCACCTATAGTTCTTTAGACTTCAGGGTTGCGAAGGAATCTAGACTGCTTATGTCTAAGGTGCAATCAATCAATGTAACAGTTGCTGATGGTTGGAAGATAACTACATGGAGAAGTGTAATGGGTGCAAGTGGAATAAGCAGGGGCATAAGTTTGAATTTGATCTAACGGGTTTAGAGTGGGGGACAATGACATGATATTGGGAGTGGATTGGATGAAATGTCGCTCACCTGTGACTTTTGATTTTAAGGAAAACATGTTGAGTATTCAAAAAGCCGGCAAGAAACTCGATTTGAGGGGGCTAAGTGAGCAAGTTTCAATGAGGATGTTGACCTCAAAGGCATTGGGCAAACTAATGCAGTCTGGTTGGAAGGGAGTCACAAACAAACTGTTTTTCTGATAGAGAAGTAAACGTTGTAAATAATTCAATCCAGAAATCAAACAACAGAGAAGAATGGGCGTGTAGAACCAGGAGCGAATATACTTGTATTGCTGCTGAATCTGAAAATTACAACGATGAGGAAGGAAGGAACAAAACTATTGACAAGGAAATAAAGGATAGCTGGCTGATATCAACCCCCAGGCTATTGCGCTCTAGTGGGGATGTTGTAAGCTTACTGCTAATATCTTCCCGCTAAATCCAGCTAGCTGTTACCTAGCTATCCTGGCACTGCTAAAGCCTGTGCAGAACAATTCTGCCTCAAAAAGATGCTCATTACAAAAGATACCTCTCTCTCCAAAAGAAGCCCTATAAATACTGACAAAGGCTAACTATTTGTGTGACATGTCTCTCCCCTTTCTTGATTTCCAAACCTGCTCCTCTCATTGGCTTTGCTTCTTCTAGAATAAACCAGATAAGGCCTTGGGCTTGGAGTCTCATTCCTAACATTTTCTTTACCCTATCCCCAGTTACAGAACAACCAGCCCAAGCCAAAACCCAACCCTCACCTATGATCATATCCCTACTTCACAAATACTCGCATCTATTTCAAACACCTACCCCATTACCCGTAGTTAGAACATATAATCACTCAATCCCACTAAAGCCAAACACTGAACTAGTCAAAATCATACCCTATCAATACCATAACCAAAAAAATGAGATTGAGAAGTGTTGACTTGTACACTCCAGTACCCTTTTATTGTAAATGGTTATTGTGCATTTTCACTTAGTCTTAGACCAATGTATATAAATCAATAGGCTTGTGACAATTCTTATGAGTGAGAATTTCTCTTCACACAACGTGGTATCAGAGCAAGATGACCTTTTTTCAATTCACACACACACACACACACACAATAGAGAGAACATAGTAGAGAGAGGAAAAACCCGAGGTAAGGTTAAGCTTCTGGGCCATCAGAGAAAAGGAGGTGATTGACACCACCCATTGAAAAAGGAAGAGGAGCCGCCGATCGGTTGTTACCTAAAATTCGGTAGCCATTTGACGCTGTAAATGGGCCCACGTGCCGTGGGAAGTTTCTAGAGTCTTCTCCATTTGTCGCCGCGTGATGCTGATTCTGGCCACATCTCCGGCAATGACCTACCCCAACACCTTCGCCCTTGTGTTGCACCTCTGCCTAGCATACTGTTTCGGTTTGATTCTCACAATTTTGAGGCTGTTCTTTCTTTTTGCCTTATTCTGGGTTGTTTTTTTCGATCTTTAGACTTGGTTTCTCTTTGTTTTCTAGGTATAAACAATGGTTGATGGCTCACAAACCATTGATACTAAGATTGTCTCTTCACATGACAATCCTTCCTTGCAGGTCAGTCTGATCAAGTTTGATGGTACAAATTACCTTGCTTGGTTAATGTCTTGTCTTTCATTCATCAAAGCTAGGGATTATCACCTGTTCTAAAAGACCACCAACACTTCTAAGTGCCACCACTTATGATCAATGGGACTTTGAAAGCTCTTCGGTTATGTCGTGGCTTATCAACTTTGTGGAGCCCAGGAGTGCAAATGAGTAGTTGATGTTGGATAATGCTGTAAAATCGTGGAGAACTATTACTAGAACTCCTCTCAACACGTGAATGTTGTATGGTATATGAGCTTCATGACAAAGTTCATGGTACAAAGCAAGGGGAATTGAAAGTTAATCAATATTATTCTGAATTGAATGACCTAAGGCAACAGCTAGATTTTTATGAGACCTGTCATCCTAAATGTGAGGAGGATATGATAGGATACCAAAAGAAGGTTGAGACAGGGCGGATATATGAGTTCTTTGTTGGATTGAATGCTGCATGTTGAAAAGTGCTGGCATTCTGTTTCATCAAATATTTTTCTATTTTATCAGTTTTCAATAACACTGCTGGAGTTCCTAATTTCCAGCCTTAGAATCTCAGTTTATTATTTTGTGTTATTTGGATTCCATTATTTGAGGAGAATCTGTTATTTCAACTTGTACAAATTCTCAATTACATTGAAGTAAAATATATCTTCTTCATCT
>CANUEP010118085.1:0-27634 GCA_947857235.1 Jatropha podagrica | reverse complement strand
GGCAACTTCAATTCTCTAGCTTAAGAACTCCAAATTTTAACTCCTACTACTTGGTTCTTAAGGATTAATCACAATTCTTTGGTTAATTAGGTTGTTTAGTGGTGATTTGTGGTAAAAGAAATGAAAGAAATGGAGGAGGAGGAAGGAGATGAAAATGGTGTGGAGAAGAAGAAGAGATGAGAGAGAATGTGTAGATAACTCAAGTGGCAAAGTCAAACTTTGCTTCCTCTTTTCATGTTAAATCAATGGCCAAGATCAAGTCTTAGATAATCTCATCTAATGGCTCTAAATATTCCTCATTTATCTCTTAATATACCACACTAGAAATATTATGCATTTAATACATAAACTCTCCAAAAATATTTATGAAATATTTCCTACCCGCCTAAATCATGCAAACATGTTCCAAAAATAGTAAAGAAAATATTAACTATGCATCGTAATTTTCCGGACTAAAATAATACCAAGTCCCGGACCGATGGTACTATTCACAAACCGGTAAATTACTATTACCGACACTAAAATAAAATCAGTCTGTTACAGCTTGTATATGGATATTTGGTTTTGAAGAACTCTATATAGATCATAAGAATATTATATACTAATCTTTTTAAGTGGAATGAAATGGAGATAAAGAAATTATGGGATTCTTAGTGTGTGATTCGATTCAATTTCGAGGACGAAATTTTCTTAAGAGGGGTAGAGTTGTAATGCTCCAAAAATATTTAATAACATATTAGACACATGTAGTAATTTTTTTCCGGACCGAAATAATACCAAGTCCCGGATCGATGGTACTATTCACAGACCGATAAATCACTATTCCCCAATAATTAATTACTTACTCTGTCATTGAAAATTTACATCTTAACTTTAATTAATTAACCACTCACATATAATCTAATTAACTCCACAAATATTAATTATGCTCAATATCATTATCGAGTTCAATTAAAATATTTTTTTCTCCCTCGGGTGATACCATTCATGACTCGCCTAAATAATATCATTTTAAGATCTGAAATTTTGGGGCGTTACAAGGAATGTACATAATATGATAATTTTAAAACAAATAAGATATACATATGTCATAAATTATAAACATAAAATGAAATTAAGGTTAATATTTGTTAAAAATATTATCATTAACACTAATATATTAATATGTTAATATAAATTTATTTTTTATTATAAAATAATTAATAAGTAATCTACACGCTTACATATATGATTTTTAAAAAATAAGATATTTACAACATTTAGAATACGCTACACTGAATAAATAATACATTATATTTCAATTAAATATATGATCATTTATAATAAATTATAAATATAAAATAAAATAAAACTTGATTTCTTATTTCAATGACTCAAAAATAAATTAAAAAAACACATTTTATTTTTAAATAGTAATTGAAAAAAACTGTTGGTTGATTAACTTAGTATGTGGAGTAATCCCCTATGTCAATATTTAGTTTGTACGGCCACAATATATGAGATATGAGAACGTACGAAATATGATAATTTTAAAAAAATACAGCATCCACACTCTTAGAATAAACAACACTTTACAAGTAATAGACTAACATTTCAAATAAATAAATAATCGTTTGTAATAAATTTTAATGGTAAAATAAAAAAAGTTAATTTCTTATTTCAATGACATAAAAACAAATTAAAAAAAACACTTAACTTGTTGTTAGTCAATAAGAAATAACACTTTAATTGATTAGCTTGGTATATGAAGTAATTTCATATATCAGGAGTTAGGTTGTACGAATACGAGACACAAGATATAAAAATGTATATGATATGATAATTTTTAAATAAGAAAACATTCATATGTTTAATATATATTACATATAACAAGTAATAGATTAATATTTCAAATAAATAAATAATCATTTCTAATAAATTATAAACTTAGAATTAAAAAATTTTAGTTTCTTATTTCAATGACATAAAAACAAATTAAAAAAAGAGTAGTTTTTGCGGGTAATTAAAAAAAACTTGATTGATTTGCTTAGTATATGGAGTGGTCTTGTATAATAGGAGATAAGTTGTATGGACACAAGACATAAGATACAAGATACGAGAATGTACATGATATGATAATTTTTAAACAAGTATGACATATATATACGTAGGATACACTACACTAAATAAGATAATACATTAATATTTCAAATAAATAAAAAATCATTTATAAAAAATCATAAAAATAAAAAATCTTTTAATTTCTTATTTCGATATAATTAGTTAAATTCTAAAAATTACTATCATTATTGAAAAATACAATAATAGTGTATTTTCATTTTTTAATATAGGTCATATCATACATGACTTTTGCTAATGTTAGTGAAACGCTTCGTCGAGTACTTAAAAAAGCATATCTTAATTGGGAATGACAATTTCACTTGACCTAGTGAATATTCGATAAGATCTGATATGATTTTGATGAATTTTGATAGTGAATAAATGACTTTAAGATGGATTCAGATAGTTTTTTACTAATCGTATTGAGTTTAAGTTAGGTTCAAGGACATGGGTACTCACTACCTGTTACCCATTTAATTAATATTCAACAAATATTTACAATTTTTATTTTTATAAAGGAATATATATATACACATGCGCGCGTGCCTTTTAAATTACATTAATGCTATAATTATATATAATATTTATATTATATTTTTTCACTAAATCAAAATAATAATTTCATAATTTTTACTTATTTTTATTTTTAATAAATAAAAAATATATTTTCAACATAAACATATTTGAGTATTTAAACATATAATTATGATTGAATTTGGGACAAGTTTGGTTATTAAAGATGAATTTCTATACGGACTAGATACCTAAATTTTTAATCAGATTTTAAAATAGATTCGAGTATTCATAATGTGTTTGACAATCATTTTATTATCAAATTTTATTATTTTTGAATGATGTTATAAAATGTTATTTCATCTTTTAATATTAATATGCACATCGCGTGGGTACTAACACTGGCACATATATACACACACACACACACACACACACCAATGAGGAGGAAGGATCGAAATGGATAGAGAAGACAATCAGAAGACAATCAATATTAAAGAGATAGAGAAGATAACTAATTAAAGGAAATAACTAAAGGCAATAAGTGAAAAGTAACTAAAAATAAATTAACTAAACTAATAAGAGAAAATTAATTAAAAGAAGTAAATAATATAAATATAAAAGACTAGATAACTGAAAAGATAAATAGTAAACTAAAGGAACAGATAACTGGAAGATAAAGGATCACATAACTGGATATCAATTCAACGGATTAGATAACTGAAAGATAAATAGTAAAATAAATAAAATCAGTAGCACGAACTGGGCTATGATCAATTTCATGAATAACTGATATAGTAAAAGAAAATAAAGAAACAATAACTTAAATAAGCATAAATAATATGAACTAGTAAGAACTGGAGTAATAGGTAGATAAAGACTAAATAAAAGAAAAAAATAAATAATAACTAAATAAACATCAATAATAAAGGAAGAAGAAGTTAGAACTAAATAAACATAAATGAAAGATGGGAAAAGACACTTGCATAAATTACTTGAGGAACTTAGTTCAAACTTCATGCTTGATTACAACTTCTACTTAATTACTAAAACTTCTAATGATTACAAACTTCTACTATTACAAGCACTTAGTGCATGATAAGAATATCTAAGAGAACATAGGAGAGGGATATGGTAGAAGGAGAAGGATAAGAAGAAAGGATGAGAGGGAATGGGAGAAGGTTGTAGAGGGAGAAGGTTGGAGGAGTTCCTTTTGTTAACAGGTAAAAAGATTGTCTCAAATTTTTCTCTTTAACTAGTGCGGCTAAAGATGTACTCAATTTTTCTTTCTTAACTAGTGGGTTAGGTGCTGTCTTTTCTCATCTGCCAATGAGGTAGAAAGAATCTTGATTTTTTTTTTCTTGAAATTTTGATTTTCTTCTTGAATTTGTTGACAGAGAGATGTAAAATTTATTACCATTATATTGCAATTGTTACAATATTTTGGCTGGTTAGAATTTTGTATCTGACTACTTGAACATTTTTCTTTGCTAGATTGTTCAAAGACGATTTGAGTTTTGGAAATCTGGCTAAAATAATATGACAATGCATTTAACTGGCTAGTGTTCTGCTGCAGTCCCCTCGTGCATTCCAAATATTGTTTAGAATTCATTGTTGGGTATCATCTATCTGGCTACCGGGAAGAACTTAAATGATAAATTTGTTCCTTTTGCAAAAGCTGAAAAAGTGACTGAACCAAAATTTTTTATTTTTCTATCCATCCTGAAAGTTAAAAGAAAAAATTTAGTAAAGAAAAATAAAATAAAACTAAACGTGAATGGAATAGGCTTTCAAAAGATCCAAATTTTGCAATTTTGCCTTTTGTATAAATGGACAAATGAGTTTAATATTATTGAAAATGGAAGAAATAAAGGCATGATCAACTTGATAGGGAGTGATAATGTTAATAAATGGAATTCCTAAGATGACACATGTGAAATGTCCTCAGTAATAAGAAATGTGGTTTTTATGTGAACACCATTATTTAGGACAGAGGCTTCAGATTTATGCTTAATTGTCAGAGCAGCATTATTTGCATTTCTAAGGCCATCACTTGTAGTTTCAAGAGAGTTTTGTGGCACTATTCCTGTTTTAATGCAATTGAGATTTGCTCCGGTATCAAAAAGTGCAATAGTGTCAACTTGAAAATTATCTTGAAAACTCAATGTTATCTTGATCAAATATTTATGTGAAGTTATTTATTTCAAAATACAAATGAATTCTTCAAAAAGGTTCTGAGGTTCCTGCAACAATGAATTTTGATCATGTTCAGAATTCTAGTTTGAGAAAGCAAGATGACTCAACAGAAGAAATTGAATGGTTTCTGAATCTTTTTTTTTTGCTTAATTATGATATGCGTGAGTTCCTATTTAATCATTTGAATCTCTTCTTATAATCCTGAAAGTATGAGATTGCTTGGTTTAGATTGATTCCCTTTGGCCAAAATTTCAGTGAGATTACAATGACAAGATCTAATAGAAGGTGTGGGTGAGATTGTTGGAGTTTAAGGAGGTACTCTCTTTGAATTTCAAGATCCTGTATATGGTTGATGATATCAAGGAAAATTTTTTTATCTTTAATGAGAACATTTATCATTTTCTCTAGTTTAGATTATGAAGAAGATGAGGAGGACAAGGCAGCAAGCTCATCAACTTGGAGGACTTCTTCATTGTTAGAGGATTTTGAATCTGAGGAGTCAAGAAGGAGGCATTGGATTTTATTCAAGATGAAGCTCATTTAACTTTTTGGAGACTCTATAATACTTGGCTATGTGTCCCTTTTTTCCACATTTGTAACATGTAACATTTTTAAAATCAGATTTTTTCTCGGGATTTTGATTTGGAGAATTTTTTGAAGGAAATGAGGAGGAAGAAGATGGCTTGCTTTTTTGTAATGCCTTTTTGAGTTTCTATAATCTTTGGACTCCTTTTCTTTATTTTTGCAATCAGAATATATTTTTTTAAGGAGTTTTTATGGAGATATCAAACTGTTGACAAAATGAGCCAAGTTCAGCTCTTGTCTTATGCAATTCTCTTTTGAGCTGCTTTTATAATTTTAGAACTTGGCAAATTTTAAGACCTTCCTTTTAAGTGTAACTGATTAACTGACCATATGTGAGTTTACTATGAGGGATCTGTTTATCATAACCCTCTTTGATCCTATTTCTGACCTTTTCTCCTAAGAGAGGGGGAAGACCTGGAAGAAAATTTTCTTTTCAAAATAACTGGTTTGAATCTTCCTCGAGCATGATTCTAGTAAGGAAGGTATCTTTGTACTAAGTAAAATAAACTAAGCTTTTTGCACCTTAGATTTGAAAGTAATTCAACATTTTTATCCTTAATGTTTGAATTATCTGCTTCGAAATGGAAGGAAATAGAAAAAATGAGGGTTGCAACAACATTTTGAATTGACTGAAAATGATCATCTAAAATTGGTTGATCAACCTTATCAACTTTGACAGCATTGAGAATATCGAAATGTTCTTTGTAAGTGAGGTGGTGATCCCACCACCCTTTCAATTGACCTGTGAAGCCTACAAAAAGAAGGTCAGCTACAGCCTGGTCAGAAACTGTTGTTTGGATTTTGTAAGCATTGATGCCATAGTCATCTGTTGAAGAGTGCTTATAACACCCTTTGCCCAATCCCGGAGGATTAGAAGGCAAGTGCCGCATTTGGTGCCGGATGCACCATCTTAACTAATACATATCATGGAATATATTAGAAATGACTAAGTATTCACATGGTAGGCAAGTGTATATATATTTTTTAAAAAATAAATGTTTAAGAAAATTCTTACAGAAAAATTTCAAGAGTTTTCCTTAAAAATGAAACTTATCAAACAAATGAAAAACAATACACTTCTAATTATAATCCTCCAAGCCCCATTAAATAAATTCGCATACTTAGTTTCAATCCTAAAATAGTCTAAACCTATGCTCTGATACCACTAAATGTAACACCCATCACCTGTTCCTGGAAGATTAGACAACAAGCGCCACATTCAGTGTTAGAAGCACCATTCTAACTAACATATAAATATAATAAATTAAATTATGACTTAAAAGTGAATAAGTATTTACAAGTTTAGAAGTTAATTTTTTTTCTTTTTGAAAATGGTTTGGGAATTCTACAGAAAACTGCAAGAGTTTTCCCTTAAATCTGAACTTGCCAAAGAAAGAAAATACAAAACACTCTTAATTTAAACTTCAATCCCCCATCAAACTCCAATATCAACACAACAAAATAATCACTTCAATAGTTCTATAATTATTCATTTCTCATAATCATCATAATAGTCATGTAATAAAAGACATTAATTTATTTATTGCAAGTCTTATAAATCTAACCATGCATAATTACTTAGGAAATAATTCTGAATCTAAACATCTAATTAATTTCACATTTATAACCCTATACATACTTCGAAATAAATATACATCAAAGTTACTCAGTGTATATAAATCCAAATAATATAATCACTAATGTTAATAATTATACATGCCATAATTCCTAATTACATATAAGTAATTCTATCACTACTAAAAATAATCTCTTTAGCTCTGATGCTACTCTCCTGGTCTTTGAGCAACAACCATTGTCTTCAACCTACACGTGATAAAAATCAACGCACTGAGGATAAAACTTAGTGATGCTCATAAATCACATACATTTTAATATTGCGATGACAACATATTTTTTCAAAACATAAATTTTAAAGGAAATTGCATAATTACAAAATCATTTAAAAACATACAAACATCTTCTTAACACATACTATCATATTTTTCTTCTAAACAATAATAATCATAATTATCATCATATAATCTCATATTCATCACTTAAAAATATACTTCACCATTAAACATGTTATTCTTTTTAAATCCATATTCCACATTAACATACTATAAAATTTCACTTATTACCATAATCACATATTCTTAAAATTAAGAACATATAATAAACTAAAATCTTGTAACATAAACTTATTAACTTAATTTTCTTAAAAACATATTTTTCTTAAAGGGCTCGTATACACTTAGCAGATAAGATTTCATAATGAAACTCATTAATTACGTTACTTAATATGTTCATATAAGGGCTCACATATACTTAAGAGAAATATAAGTTAATAGATTCCACAACATATCGTATTTGGCTTTACGTCGCCAACCATAACATAAAGGCATTAAAGCCTACTTATACATAATAAGCACCTCCGCTTAAACATAAGCCATCTAGAGCCTAGCATATGATCATAGCTCATAACATATCATAATAGCATCAAAGCTAAGCATGCTCATCCTATATAAATGAACCATGTCATACCACATTTCAACCAAAGTACATAAGAGCCCAAATCATATTATTTCTTCATAAATCATCATATTTCTTATAACTCATTTCTTAACAAGACTTTCATAACTTAAATGTTTTTACTTCAAATTTTCTTAACTTACAACTTGTAAAAAATCCATCAAAACCCAATTAAAATCCATCAAAAATCATACTTTCATAATACACATATACACATAGCATAAAATACTTAAAAACCAACATTAGAGAAAGAAAATCATGCCTTATCACCCTATGATGGTTCTACCTCTTTAGGTCAACAAAGGGAGAAAATTTTTCTTCCTCCAAATACCATTTTTCAAGCTAAAAATACTTTATTAAAACATTAAAACCTTAAAAACATTTATTTTTAAAACTCATTCTTTATACATTCAAAACTTTCTTTAAGTCTTGAAAAATTCTTAACCACTAATATACAAGAAAGATGTTTAAACATTAAATTACTTATCAACTAACTCATTAGAGTCAAAATCAAACATAGAAATCAAAGAAAACATAGGGCCCTTCACCAAGCTAGGTTCAACCACTCTTAGTGTGGTAGGAAGGGATTATTTTCCATTCCAATGAAACACTCTACCATGCTTATAAATCATTCAAAAACTCATTTAAACAATCACATAATAAAAATCACAACATAAAGTGTAAAATCCTCAAAATTCACTAAAAATCTAAAAATTTCTAACTTTATAAATTGAAAGAAAATGAAAAGTATAAGTGCACTAACCTTATAGACAAGCTAAAATAAGCATAGAAAGCTTCACTCTCTAGCTTTCTCTTTGCCATTGGAGGATGGTTCTCCAACCTCTTCAAAGTAATAAAAATAACCATTAAAATAAAGAAATAAAAAAAAAAGAAAGATGAAGCATGATTTAAAGCATATTTTACCATATATATTCTATGAGGTCCTCAATTAAATCCTTAGAATAAAAAATCACAACTTACTTTATTTGTAGAAATTCTCTAAATTTCTTAATTAAAATCACCAAATTTCCACTCCTTTAACTTAATTCTCCAAGTTTAATCAATTAGCTATCATTTATTTAGGTGGTTTAGTGTAGTTTGATAATAAGAGAAATAGAAAGAAAATGGAGGAGAGGAAGAAAGGAGTTAACATTGAAGTGTAGGAGAAGAAGAAGAAAATATGGAAAAGTAGTAGTTTAGTTTACTTAAGTAATCAAGTCAAATTTTGCTACCCAAAATTATGTCAAATGGATGGTCAAGATTAAGTCTTAAGAAATTCCTTCATTAAAATCACCAAATACCACTCCTTTAACTTAATTCTCCAAGTTTAATCAATTAGTTATGGTTTAGTGTAGTTTAATAGTAAGAAAAATTGAAAGAAAATGGAGGAGAGGAAGAGAGGAGTTAACGTTGAAGTGGAGGAGAAGAAGTAGAAAATATGGAAAAGTAGTAGTTTAGTTGACTTAAGTAATCAAGTCACATTTTGCTACCCAGAATTATGTTAAATGGATGGTCAAGATTAAGTCTTAGGTAATTCCATCCAAGGTTCCTAGAAGTTCACCAAATAATTCTCTTCTAAATATTATCTAACTCCACATTTGTATTAAATTAGCTCCATAAAATAATTTCTTAATTTTCCTTAATATTAATTCAATAGAAAGTAATATTCACTAATTACTTAAGTTCTCCAAAGATATTTATAAAATATTTTCTACCTACCTAAGTCATGCAAACATGTTCTAAAAATATTAGACACAAGTAGTAATTTTTTTCGGACTGAAATAATATCAAGTCCCGAATCGATGGTACTATTCACAGATCGAAATATCATTATTACTGACTATGAGAAATAGACTGTTACAATGCTAATGATATTATACTTAGACATGTCATCTATGTTCCATTCATAAATAGATATTGCAATATAATGATGCTGAGAAAGAACATTGGGTGTTTGCTCTAATTTGATATATGGTGAGGTGGTTTTTGCAAAATTCCAATGAAGCTTATGGATTTGAAGAGACTGTTCTTCTCTGAATGCATTCTCTTCATTATCAAAAACTTGATCAAGGACATTGATGATGTTCATTTGACTAGAGCTGGCTTCTTGAGATGGATAGGTCTTAATTGGACAAGGAGGAGTTAGGGGAGGAGTATTTGGAATAACTCTTTGACACACAGGAGTGTCAAGGTTGGAAAAATTTTGTAAGTTCCTCCTAATTGCTTCAATAAATTCATTTTGGGTTGGCATAATTTGAAACTGAACTCTACTGCTACTCATCATTTCATGAGGTTTGAAAAGAGGACTTTGACTTTTATGCTCTTTTAGGACAAGAGCTGGGGTTGTCTGAGAAATGATATTCGGATGGCTGAGATTTTGTTATATCCTATTAAGCTGCTCTCCTATACTGTGCAAATGATTATTTGTAAAATTATTTTGTTCAAAAAGATTCTAGACTTCTTTAGATGTATTAGAATCTCCATTTTTGAAAGCTGTAGCAACAATAGGATCTTTGTAATGAGTAACATGAAATTCTATTTTACTAAGAGAGGGATGAACAGACTCTACTCGACCATCTGAAGTGACCCAAGTGGTTGTCTTAAGGATGGAATTGACTTGAATGGACTTGAAAGGGTATTCAATGTTATTCTCAAATGCATAGGTTTCAAACCATTTGAAAAATAATATCTTCACAAGATTTTGCTTCATGTAAATATTTTTCTTGGATTTAATGCCTTTGTTCAAGAAAATTTTTGAAAATCAAACTCTTTTTGATTCATTTTGAGGTGAATAAAAATCATTATGCAAATATTTTTTATCAATCTCAAAATCTTTCATCAAAACATTAAGTTCAACATTTATGTTGTTAGCTACTGTAGAAAAGGTAGGAGAAGGAGGAGGAGATGGAGGTCTTTCTACTGCAATGGTATAGACTGATCTGTGAATGGTATTTTGGTAGTTTACTATTTGAAGGTTGGTTTCAGGTTCTTCAACTATGTCCAATGGTTGGCTTTAGTGAATTTCTGAAATGGATTGCCTATGTGGCTAAATAGGTTGGGGAGGTAAATATGTGGGGTAGAATACTATTAGAAGAGTTGAGACTAAATGTCTGGATGATTGTGGACCATGGTACGGAGCATAAATGACTGAAGGTAATTTTGAGGCCCTATCAATAGTATCAGTTTTGCCTGAGTTTGTAGACCTTCTATCAAAAGATAAACTAATCTTTCCATTAGTTTACTGAGTAATTTGTTTAAGATAGGTATTAAGGATTGGAATTGGTTCGATGGTGGGCTTGGTGATTCCTTCTAGGGTCCATTCTTTTGGGAGATTAATATATTTCCATTTGATGGATCTTGGGATCACAGTGTTTACTTTTAAGAAATCTATTTATAACAGTAATGTTTCTCTTTTTTTGCAGTGAACTAAAGCATTAGATGCAAATATTGTCACCATGGTTTCATAATGAATTCTAAAAATCAAAGCAATGGGAATAGAACCAAGAAGCATTTTGTAGTTCTGAGTTTTGATCTGCAAAATCAAATAATCAAGAACGTTTTGATCCCTCAAAGAGACTGTAAGATTTAGAAAACAATCAAAAGAGATTGGACTATTGCATAAACTTGATTCTATAGAACTGAGAAGGAAATCTTCAAAGTAAAAAAATCTTACATCTCTCAAAATAGAAAGGATAGAGGTATTCAAGCCTTCTTTGGTTAAGGGCTTGATGCCTACTTGGATGAGACATATATGAATGTACTTATACTTCTTTTCTTTATGCCTATTGAGAGACTCTTTAGAGAGGAGTTTTATGGTTTCAAAAGGACTGAGGATTTGAATATCTCTTTCTTTAGTTTTGATGGTGTAGTCTGTTTTAAAGATATTAAACCCTTATTGTCAATATATTCGCTCTTTTGCACTTTGGGTATTTTCCAATCATCAATTCTTTTTTCAAAATCTTCAATAATGATTTCTTCACTATTCACTATTTTCTTTTCGTTCCTACTAAAGGTAGAGGAGTCAGAAGAGATGGAGAGATTTCTATTGAGGATTCTCATGGTTTTTTAGTAATACTTAGCTTGAGTGCTTCTCCAGTAATGGTAGCTGACCAACGATTTTATTACCTCCCTAGGTCTTACTACTAGGACCACTCACCTCTGTCGGAACCCTCATACTAGAGCTAAATAAAACTAAAAAGAACAGGAGCAAACCCAATTAATAGTCATTCTATCCCCATCAGGCTCTGATACTAATTAATAATCACTCAATCCTTCCTCCTCCTTGGCATCAAATTAATTGCTAAAGAACCTTAATTTTTATTGGAATGATTGAGATGATTCTTATTTTGTCAGACCAATAAAATTGATTGCTGAAGATCCTTACTACAATATCTATGGTACCAAAAGATACAGATACCTATTGAGATACCTTTTTGGTCTAATTCATATTTCATATACCTAATTCAATTATACAAAATGGAGTATGAAGAAGAATTCAAGAAAGGCATCATAAGAGGTAACGATGAGAAATCTATGAATACACTTTGGTATAAATAAAAATATATATTTATAGACAAGTTTTCAAGTAGCAGACTCAGAAGACAGTTAAACTAGAAGAATGAAGAATATTACCAGTGCAAGAGAGCAGACATGAAGAAAAAATCCTCACCACAAATAGCCACCTCCACTCATAAGTGGGCGGGACCCATATGTTCCCCTATAATATCCACCTCCACCCATAAGTGGATGGGACCCACATGTTCCCCACTTATTACACTTGCCCAAATAGTAAAAATCCATGCCCAAATAGGAACCTTGGCAAAAAAATTTCCCTATAAAAGGTAAGTCACCCCTCTCTCCCAAAAAAAACACACATACAAATTTTCCAACACACATTCATACACACCTATCTCCTCTCTCTACAACTCCTCCTACACTTCTACCTCCTACCTCCAACACTACCTCTCAAACATCTCCCTCTACAACCTTCTCCCCTTCCCTCTCATCCTTCCTTCTTATCATTCTCCTTCTACCATATCCCTCTCCTACATTCTCTTAGATATTATTATCATGTACTAAGTGCTTGTAGTAGTAGAAGTTTGTAATCATTAGAAGTTGTAGTAATTAAGTAGAAGTTGTAATTAAGCTTGAAGTTTGTACTAAGTTCCTCAAGTAATTTATGCAAATGTCCTTTCCCATCTTTCATTTATGTTTATTTAGTTATTATTTATTTTCCTTTTATTTAGTCTTTATCTACCTATTACTCTAGTTCTTACTGGTCCATATTATCTATGCTTATTTAAGTTATTATTTTTTATTTTCTTCTACTATACCATTTATTCATGAAACTGATCCTTGCCCAATTCATGTTACTGATTTTATTTGCTTTACTGTTTATCTTCCAATTATCTGGTCCTTTGAATTGATATCCAGTTATCTAGTCCTTTTATTTTATTTTCATGTTACCTTTCAGTTATCTGATCCTTTAGTTTAATATTTATTTTTCCAATTTTCTGGTCCTTTACATTTATGTTATTTACTTCTTTTAATTAATTTTCTCTTATTGCTTTACTTAATTTATTTTTAGTTGCTTTTCTCTTCTTGCCTTTAGTTATTTCCTTTAATTAGTCATCTTCTCTATCTCTTTAATACTGATTGCCTTCTCTATTCTCTATCCCTTTCGATCCTTCCTCCTCCTTAGTGTGTGTGTTTGTGTGTGTGAGTGCGTGTGTGTGTATATATATATATATATATATATCACATTTTCAATACATTTCAAAGCAACGTTGGGAAACTACAATTCCATCGAATCACTTTAATTACTCTCAACTAATTAAATATATTATATTAAGATGCGTTTACAACACAGTTAAGGTCTGCTTATTTCACATTCTTTCATAGTGTGAGCCAGATCTCTTGGTCAGCCCCACGCCTCACTGTAGAATGCATATTCCTATTTAGCTATAAGATCTTAAGTGATGTGATGTACACGTAGTAACCAATTTCAAACCATTCATTCGACATGCCTACTAATTTTATATCCACACATTGCTTACTGGTAAGGGTCAACATACTACAGTTGCTTATGTGCAAGAACATTGGGATCAAAAGATGCATTCTACCATCTATTATGCAGTTAAACCGTACACAAATAGATGCAGGTCTCGTCATTTCCATATGAGTGGATTGCCTATCTTATTCAACATGCTTCATACTATTTTTGGAAGATGATGTACACAGAACAACTACAGTTGTACAATCTTTGGTATATAGGTGTATAATATAAACACTTTGTACAATTCATTTGAAATTAATTCCATAATTATACGAAACAAATATTCCATCCGTCCTATAATTCTTGTTCCGTTTGATTTTTACACAACTTTTAAGAAATACATTAATTACACAATCACATCATATAAAATATATATACTTTTTAAAAAATCATCCTCTTTAAAATAAAAAGACAAAATTATTTGAAGCATTTAAAAACATTCAAATGGATAAACATTTTGTGATCTCCAAATATGGAAACATGGGCAAACATTATGGGACCCACATATTAAATGTCATATTGCATTAATTTGTAGCTCAATACGATAATATGGAATCGGGCAATGGTTACAAATGTGTAATTGTCATAAGTAATTTTTTATATTTTTAAACTGAAAATAAAAATTAGGGTTCAACCACTGGACTTTCATTTAAAACTGACCACTTGTTCAGTAATTAAAACTTATTATTGTAAACAAGCATTGATTACTTGGTGTAAATAACTTTTGATTAAAATGAACATGTCAAAACCATTTTGTTATGCTTGTAAGAGAAACAACGATAATTATGGTATTACCCATGTCAACAAAGCACAAGAATTACACCATGCATACAATTAATGTGTAATAGTAAGACCACACTAGGTCAAAATCTATACCTATGGTCATTTGCACATAATTATTCATAGGTCAAGATGTTAAGTGCAACTAGCATTATGCTGGAGTGCCAGGAATACTTCTATGTCTATTATACACTCCACGCAATAAATTACCGACATGTAATCACCATTCGAAACTTGATCTTTCAAAATCCAGTGTCCCCATCCTGATAAATTATAAAGGTTTCTCCTCACATAGTTCTTGTTAAACAATGGGTTCGGAATCAAGGTAGGGAATCTTTGTCTAAGTTGGTAAAATGTATCCGCGAAGTTGTATGTGATTTGATATGGGGATAAATTTAATGTTTTAGAAGTTTTTTATTTTATATGGTGCATAATTTTTCTTTAGTAATTTTTTATTTTATATGGGGCTAAATTTTATATTTTAGAAGTTTTTGATTTTATATGGTGGTGAATTTTTTGTTTTACTAGTTTTTGATTATATATGCGGCTAAATTTTGTGTTTTTAATATTTTTTTATTGTATATGGGGCTGAATTTTGTATTTTAGTAGCTTTTAGTATTCGTTGAAGCAGACTTCATGAAACTACATTGGAAGCATTGATGTGCTCTCATAATTAGTTGTTGGCTAACTCATGTGGAAATTACCGAACTCTTTAAATTTTATTTACAAAATTTGTCAAATTATTATAATGTCAAAGATCTTATTCATTTTTCAGATTTTTGTTGTTGGGTGGAGTCAAATGTTTTTAGTGTTGAAGAAGATGCTATTGATTGTTAATCCTTGCAATCTTGGTTATTGAAAATGTAGAATTAAGAATTTATATTTGTATCACGAGTATTATGTATATGTAAAGTTTCTTATGTTTTTGTTGTAGTGTTATTTTGTTTTGTTATAATTTTCAATTCAGTAATTTGATTTTTTGACAGTTTTTATTAAAGCTTATATGGATTTAGTTCTTGTTATTTGCTATAGTTTAATATTATTATATTTTAATTAGGTTAGAGCTTCTTTTTACACTAGTGTATTGAATTTTTAATAGATGTTGCTACTGTTGCTGTTAATTGAGTTTTAATGCTAGTATTTTTCATTTTGAAATAAAAAAAATATTCTTCTGTGTTGTTGTTGATTGAGAATATTACAGTTACAGGTTAATTTTGTATTACACAGCTAAGTTGTTTTGTATTTTTTTTTTGTTGCATGTCGGGTTTGGGTTCGGATTTTATATGGGTTTCGATTTGATGGATTGTATAAATATGTGATTAAACAGGTATTTATATGGATTCAGGTAGTATGCGGGTAATACTAATGAATGATTGAATTATTGTAATAAATACGCCTCACTGCCATCCCTACATTAGATCTATTATACACTACCTATATAGATTAAAATGATGTTTAAAAATCTAAAACATGTTAGGGTATTATGTTAGAATTATTTAAGTTTGGTTAGAAGACTTTGAAGTTGAACAATTGCAAAAAATGATTAATTAATGTACAATGAGAACTTTTGACCTAGTTAGTTAGTTAATTAGTTAAACATTGGACTTAAACTAGTTGGTCGTTCAAAAGGTAGGAAAATAAGAATTTTGATTTCTTAACGGAGCTGTAGATGCTTCATTCTACTAACATATGGCTTGAAAAACAGTTAGAGTTAGTTATTGTAATGTCCTAACTCTAACCATCAGAGGAATTGTCTGCTTTGGATCAAGCTGGCTCCTCCATACAAGATCGGCAAGACCCGCACAGTTTTATCCCGCAGGTTAAATAGAAACTTCCCAGGAGGTCACCCATCCTGGGATTTCTGTCAAACGAGCATGTTTAACCCTAGAGTTCTTCCAACTCTCCAGCCATTCCACCAAAAAGTGCCTCTGATGATTAGTTTCCCCCCTTTTTGATATATGATCCAATTCATTCATATGTCCCGCATTTCACTACCCTAACTAGCCTGCCATCCTAGAAGCTTACCAGGAGCCCTTGCTCTACCCGCTCTCTTAGAATCGCTTTGCCGGGTCGAGATGTCACAGTTATTTTTTTCCATAATGGAATAAAGAACGTAACAATGGCAACTACTATCAAGCTTTTAAGGTGGTTACTGAATGCTACTTTATTTTCATGATTCTATATTATTTTGTGCACTTAAATAAAATGTGGTGGATAACATTAATATATGAAACATGTAGTTCAAAAGCTTGTGCAAGACTATCTGGTTTTTGGGATTAGCGCTTCAAATTCACTGCCCATATATATATATATATATATATATATATATATATATATATATATGCATAGATGCAGATTATAATGATTATTTCCATGCAAAAATCATTGCCACTTGAAGAAAGCAATCTTGCATTGTTGAAGCCCATTGGGGTGGCCATTTTCTCCTTCATGCCATTTCTTGAGAGCATAATGATGTCCTCATCAAATGTTTTGGATTAGTTATCCGAATTACATAATAGATTGCCATGAAAATTTTTTTTTCTTTCACGATTTTCACATGTTAAACAGCAACTTAAGTTCCTGCATCCAAATTATGTTTCATAACACAGGCAGATGCATTTTTATTGATGGGTATGTAATTAATTGTATTAATGAAAGACTATTTTTTTTTCCATCTGTTATGGAATATATGAAGCACTTACTTCTATGTGTTTCGTATTGGTCACGGACACGATGCTTAAGCATCATGATGTTTGTCAATGGTTATTCACGCATTATCGTGTGGACACAATGAGATGACCAATATTATCCTTTAATCCTAGCAAAACATTACATAGAATCTGCACAATAACTGCACCCATAATATGAGACGTGAAAAGAAATGAAACTATTTTTCAATCATTGACTATATTATTAATATATTAATAAACATAATTTAGTATTATTTTTATCAAATCTATGTTTGTTTTGATGTTGGATTCCAGATACCGCGTCCGCGTTCACATTCAGTACCGGTGTGTTGTATAGAAATTTGCATTACTCGTTAATTCATTCGACAATGAGAAAAAAAAAATTGAATCTGTGGGATTTGAAGGTCTATTGGTAGCACCAATACGCAAGCTAAGGATTAAGTTCATCGCAAACCTTGTGGCACGATTTAATGTGGAAAAGTTTGAATTGAATGTTCATGAATGGAACATATCGTTAGATATAAAGGAAGTTGTGTGACTACTTGGTTTCACAGGGAAAGGCAAAGAGGTTCCAACATTAAAGGGTCAGTTGGATCCAAAAATACGGAGTATGTACAACTAACCTACCGGAGCAATACGTGCAATTGATTTGTGTAATGATTATATGGAATTGGAAGCCAAGGTTGAGTTTAAGGCGAAGTTCTTTCTATATGCATTAAGTGTTTTTATTATGCCTTAAAAGAAAACACTAGTTGCTCCATCGCACTTGCGGCTATTGAAATGTATTGCACAATGTCATTCTTATAATTGGGCCAAGTATCCGTTTATTGGCTTAATTAATGGTGTAAGAAATTTCAGGCTTGCAACTGTTGAAGTCGGAATGAGATCATGGATTAGCGGTTGTATCCTCATTTTACAGGTAATTTACTAAGTAGATAAATGACATAATCTGCATGAATATTTCATATAAAAAAAAAATTTGAGTACAACCAATGCACTCATTGTTTCATATAAATATAAAAATGTTTCTGTTTGAATAGGTATTATATTTGGAACACGTTGATGTGGGTTACTGTTACGCAGTGTTAGAGGATATGAAAGTCCCATGATGCAGTACTGGGATGATAGTCAAATACTTGATGTATTGAATAGGATGAAGAAATTGGGCAGTCTGAACAATTCATGGGTACATTTCTAAAAATAATAATTCAAATATCAATAATATGAACTTTAAACTCTATCTGGTTATAAGTAAGTTCAGATGATTGTAAATGTGAAGGTTACATGTAAGATTATTGTGGTTTTCGGTGCTTTTATATTTCTTTACATACGGAAGACAAAATAATTGGTTGCACTATTGAATTTAGGTCATTGTGTTGATGTCGAAGACTAGAGAATGAACCCATTATGTAAGTTCCACTACACTATTTTATACCTTTAAAAGCCCACTAATGTAAACTCTAAATGTGTTTTACAATTTACTAAGAAGCGAAATGTGATGTAATATCAATTATGTGTCACTGAATCTATAGGTGATGCAGCAAAGGGAGGGGAATGATGTGAATTGCAAAAGACGTAATTTGACGAACTTTAAAAACCAAGTGTTTGCAACTTTAGAAGCACAAGCAGAGAAAATTAAGGAACTGAGTTTGAGTCATCAATATGCAGGAAATGATACGTAAGTTGTATGATGAAGGTTAGGCCAACAACAATGGCAGACCTGCCAAGGAGCCAACTTCATGTAAAACAAAACTACGAGCGAATATTAAGCCTCCAGTTAAACAAAGATCGATTCATAATACAGAATTCAAAAAAGTATTGAGGGACGAATTGCACATCGATAAAATTCATATATTCCATCACACACATGAAAAGGAAGTAAACGTACACGAACTAAGGTCGACAACATCAATGCAAGATCAGAGCCAAGGCTTCGCCATGCAACATATAGCATAACACAGTGTAAGAAGTATGACTCTAGCTAGGGCATTTCCATTGCTATCACACCAGAACAAACAACAATCTAGACGATGTATTCAGGGAAAATATATGTGGGGTTAAGAGCAACTCCAAGAGATGGTTCGATAAATCGCAATCCTAGTAATACAAAACATAGCTTGGTATAGCAGGCTGTGGGGCTACAAAAGCAGCACGCCCATGCAGCAATACATAAGAAAGCTATAACTCCAGTTGTGCATCGTAGTGCACGTAAACAAGCTTCAATTGAGCAGCACCAGGAAGGACA
This sequence comes from Jatropha podagrica, assembly GCA_947857235.1. NCBI lineage: Eukaryota > Viridiplantae > Streptophyta > Magnoliopsida > Malpighiales > Euphorbiaceae > Jatropha > Jatropha podagrica. The sequence goes on along the minus strand of CANUEP010118085.1, from coordinate 7,938 downwards.
CAAATGTCACAAAAGGGCAAGTGGTGTGAGCACAATGATATGCTTTGATTCAACTAATCTACTGCAAATATTTATGAATTACTTTTAAATACAAATGCTTTTCAATATTTTTTCTTTTCAAATACGTTGATGTCAGCCAACTAATCAAACATTTGGTTGCATTTTTTGTTGGGTAATTAAGTGTCTGTATAGGGCACCATACAATATAGGGCAATTTAAATTATGTTATATCTCACTCATATGTCTGACATGCATGCAAACAGGTGCACAATGCCAATCAAAAATTAAATCTCGATGGAAACATGCCAGATATAATTTCTAAGGTTGCCACATATGTTTTTAGCGAGGATGCAGGAGTTAGGTAAAACATTTCATACTACATTTGTAATTGATCTCCCAATTGGTTTCAAATAAGTTAGCAAAATATCATGTGCTTCCATAAGTGTTGTATGACCTAACTCTTATGTTATGCATGTGACTTCATTAGAGAAATTTTGTATTAGGGACGGAATGAGTTTGCAACCAAGACAGGTTTCATGTCACTGAGGCCACGACATTGGGTTTCTTTTGAGGTTTCGGCTGAATCCCTCTGGGTTGAATGGATCGAGAGTAGTTGATTGTAATCGTATGATACATCCAGCTAATGAATATATGCTGTATTCGCCGATTATATCAACTATTGTAGATTTACTGTGTACTGGGCAAACTATAAAGGGTCAACAGATGACGAATTACTATCTGCCATATTATTTCTCGGTGAAAAATTACTTTACTATTTTGTCAATAAACAGTATCACAGTGTATATGCATGTTTGCAGTTTTTACTTCCCGCTTTTAAATTTATCCTTTTGGTTATTATCATTTAGAGCTTCATGCGCTCCAGCCTCATGTGCCCATAATTGAAGCATTTCAAAAAGCATACGCCCATGCATAACCTTACATAGGAAATCTGCACATAGATGAAAAGGTGAAATTGAAACAATTGCATATTCATTACATTCGTGACGTAACTGTTGTGTGAAACCTATTGTGAGAAATCTTATTTCTTCATGCTTCAATTAACTGTATAATGTCACTTACTAATAATGTCAATACATTCCTAGATTTATGTCCCCATGTACGACTCCAAAGATAAGCATTGGTATTTATGCATCTTCGATGTGAAGAGCAAGACTGCATTATATGTGCATAGTGCATGTCTGGAAGAAAATGACTACAAGTGAAGTGATGTGATGAAGTTGTTAGGCTTATAATATAACTTTTATTGCATAATGCTTTTTTGTCCGAGATAATGATTTTCAAACTGTTCGGCAATACACATAGTGTATTGATGCAGCTATTACAAATGTATTAACAATTATTTATATTCTTTCTAGATTGGTAGGCAAATTTCATGTACAAATTGTTTAAGAGCTTTTGCAAATCTGGATCTAGTCATGCTGCCGACTTCAAATGTAGATCGTTTGACGTGATGACTGGTTATGCACCACAACAAGAGAATGGGTTAGTGAGGATAGATCTTAATGCTATAAATATATAAAATTACTGTTTATATTGCATACAAAAGTACTTACTTCAAATGTCCAATTTTCCATATTAAAACAACTATAGGTTTGTCTGTGGCATTCATGTCATATTGCATATGCATAACCAAATGGACTTAATCCAGTGCCAGGTAAATCTCTTTCGAAAGTACACATATATTTTTTTCCTACACTCGGCGGCGTATGCAAATTCTTTATGTACTGTATTTGCATCGAGATTTATTTTCCCGTGATTATATACACTCACATGTAAACTACACTGTAATAGCAGGGTCATGTGAAGCTACTCTCAAATATATGCCAGGAGATAGTAACTTGGATTATCTTGCACGAATTTAATAATTTTTTAGATGACATTATGGTCGATGTTACTACTTGGGGACAAAGGTTAATGAAAATAAAATAGCTCATAAATTACTACTTTGACATTAAAATGACAACTAAGACTACAGAAACCTAATAGAAATATCAGTGTTGTGCGAAATGGACATTATTTTGTTGGTTCTGTATTGATGTTCAATTTGTTTTTCATCATGATAGTACTGAATGCAATGTGATATTCTAGCCTTAAATGTTTTTTATCCTTCTATACATAATACTACAATCGTATGTACATGAATTATCAAGTTGTATATTTAGTTCTGGACGTGCCTAAAACTTAATATTAACTGAGTTAATTAATATGTTTTTCATTGCTTCTACGTCCAACTGGATATGTCATTGCTTTATATTAGTATCAATTATGTATGAATGTCGTCACTATTTTGCACTTTTATTGTATACAACTCAAGCATCGTTGTGTTAATGTAGAAATTCAATGCCAATGTATTTGTAATAGCTTATAAAATTTTCTGTTATTCTTTTAAATTTTTTTATTTTGCTCTACTACACATAATGTTTAATAAAATAAGTACTACCACTGTAATTTTTTTAGGTCTATTCTATTATACAACACTTGTCGTGATTACAAGGCATTTTCTAATTCATTGTGAATTACAACCATCCATGTTTCTAACATCGTACAATACATCTAAATAAGTAGATTACACATTTTGTTTAATTGTGATATTATACCATGGTTAATTAAAGTTGTTACGTAAAAGCACTTTGCAGTAAACAATTTACATTAAACCAACATAAGTTACAACCATTGTATATGTGACACATCGTCGATTTATGTGTGGTTTTCCATCATTTGCATCCTTTGTGTAGAAACCACTGGAACCATACACCACAGCTAATTGAGAGAAAACATATGCTAACTACTGTTTAAATATGTTTGATAACAATGTGGTAAATAGTGGGGCAAGTGCCGCTGAAAATCATTATTGCTGCTGTCTAATGAACAATTATATACCTCTGAGTCTCCACACTAGTCATTCATATCTTCTTAGCTAATTTGTTCGCCATGAAAGTTATGTATTCTTTCGTCCATTATTTTGATTTCTGTGTCTCATTTTTTTAACTTTGCTCACATCCTTGCTCGTTACTCGAGGTATATCGGCCGCATGACTTTTAGGGACATCTATTTCTTGATATCGACAATACAATTTGAGTTCACAATGCATTTCCCACAATCGATCCCATTCCGCTTCGCCTGCTAAGTCATATGGTGAAAATGAAACTTTATTTTTGCTATGTGCACCTACAAATATATGTTGATCTGCTGGGCGACATCCATGAATAATTTTTATATTTACCAAGAGGTCATTTCTTTCCATATCATGTAAAACGATGCAGATCAACATAGTTATTGATAGTTGTTATGTCGACCATTTGTTGCATACCCAACCTTGCCATAACAATTTGCCTACTATTATTTTAAAAAATTAGGCGAACCACTCTGCCTTCAAATCAAATCACGTCCTTCTAAACGAAAGTTGCTTTTTGAAATCATGCAAATTTATAATCACATACATATACAAAAATAAATTTTACAAACATATCTATAGCAAGAAACGGAATGAAATTCAAACACTTACTTACGCACTATCGTGACATTAGTATTTCCATTTTGATCAGTGGGATTGTACTAACATATGCTTAGTCTAATTTGCCACCAACATAATATGCTTTTGTCAACAGGTAAATTTCATCAATCACACCGTCTTTATTACCAATAAATTTTATCAATCAAACCGTATTTATTAACGACTTTCCATGCACGACTAAGAGAGCATAAAAGATGAGGCTCACACTCACCAAAAACAAGGCTCACACTCCTCCCCTTACGAGTCTCATGAATATAGGTTGCTCATTGTGCACTACAGCAATTGTGCATAAAATTTAAAACCATTTCGTCAACATAATACTACCACTACTAAAATTATACTCTCATGGCATGTCCCCATTATTTTTCCACGTGAATTGCTAATTTTGATGTCATATATGTATTGTTTTTAATGAAATAAAGCTGGCATTTTGTTAAGCTACCCTTCTTTACATATTAATCTAATATGTATGCACTGTTCAACATGCCTGATTAATGCCTAAAAAGCATTGCTGAAATCTGTGTATTATGATTCAAAGCTGGGTTTGAAATTTGACTGTCCAAACTTGAGCGAAACAATGCAAATTGTAACAACACATACTGTTCAAATATACCCATCTCATGACAAAAAAAAAAACAAATTAACAACTAGGATAAAAACCCATGAAGCAAATGACCAAATGAAAAATAACCTATTTTAAAAACATGCCAGACCAATAATGTTTTCAACAACTCAAGTTTGACAAGAATATAAATCTTTACCGTGACACACTAATCCCTCTCTATCAAAATTATTATTTGTAGCTAACATTATGTTCGTCGCCAGATAAAATGAAACCAAATAAATACAATTCATAAGCTAATGAAACAGAATCCTACAACATTTCAGGTATACAAAAAGAACGCATATAGCATAGCAACATCGTTTCAAACAAGGCTACAATTCCTACTGCATCTCACTCTTTGGCTTATGACTAAATAACTCACTCCTCGTTTTCCAACCAATCATGGCATCAGACAGTGGCTCATTATGTAGAGACCTTATATCGATCCTTTAAACTCATCCCCTAACACATTTATCATCCAAATGCCATCTCTAATTCTCAAAATCATTGTTTCACACTTATTATTGAAGTCTTCCGTAATCCAATCAACTACAATCTTCTTGCAAGTTGCTTCAATGATTCTCTACATAGATTGCTTCTTAGTTAACTATGATGTTGACATTTCATGATACATACGTAATAAGATTAAATCTCTCCTAATTTTTTCTTAATTTATTCTTCTTCTCCGACAGGCAGTTTAAGATTATAAATCCATTTCCACTTACATTCATCGTCAATCTATGCCAGCTGACTGTGTCCCATGATGGGATAGCTAAAATGACAATCACACCATATGTTGCCCAGCACCAAAGCATCACCTTTCAAATTACATGACAATAACATTATACACAGCATGATCCATTAAATCAATTCGCTTTGCATACTATATTTACAGAGCATAGTATAAAATTCGAGCTACATATTAGTAGTTACACTTCACTATGCTTCATCACCTTTTCGTCAACTAGTGTCCAAGATCCAATGTCCTCTCCAATTTCAAGGCTAACAATTTGAAAAATTGCCCTGATTCTAGGTACTTGCCCATAATCAAATCACATCTAAAAAAGTCATTTTTTTCCATACCCTATACTCTTTCCATTAACTAACTCACTACCATTCCCCTGTCCCTATATACACTAACCATTCATCAAATAAGCATTTACTCTATGGTCGATAACCCTAACATTCCCTAAGGCCCTAAAGCATTACTGCAAACAAACACGACATACATTTACCAACTTTCTAAAACTGGTTGAGTGAATTTTATGCGACATTGCATCCATTGAATCAAGTACCACCACCTTCTGCGTTTGCATTTAAAGATAGAAACAAAACTAGAGTTTCCCATACTCAATGGGAATGAAAATCTACATAGCATAATACATAATATGTTGATATAAATTACCATTATAGTCACACTTAGTACAATGTTAATTTTGCAACATGTGGTGCCCCAATAACCAAATATCTCTAAAATTTGAAATGTGTGTCACTTACAAGTTCACTAAATCCAAGCCTAGCACTGTACATTTCGTCTACTCTAATGCATTTTCTAATATTTACACAGACTTGCACCTTCTCATTGCTCATTTCATTGCAGCCCTTTCCTAACATCATTATATACTGCAATTTTATTCATTCATTGTATTACCACCTCACCAAGAAATGGTCACTGACCGATGTCATTTTTTATTTACAAATCTATAATGTTATGCATACTGTAATACCTCAAAATTTTTATTTTAAAATAATTCTCATTTAAATTTAATCGTTAAATTATTAGCTAATAATATTATGCCACGTAATATTATCGGGACCGAAAATCATTTTAGTTCGTTCTAAAATTTATCGAGTAACCATTAATCGAATAAAAATCGGACTAATTTTTTTTATTGGACCGAATTAATTTAAATTAGACCCGAGTTGGATGTTTTTAATAATCACTGTGCGTTACTATTTTTTTCTTCCCGACAATCTAACGCGGATGGTTTGTTTTTATTTAATAATTTTAGACTTCATTATTATTATTTTTTTCTTTTTCTTTCTTTTCTTCTCCATCGACGCCTCCAGCCTCAGCTCACTCTCCCCTTCTCTCTCACTATCTCTGTCCCTCTTTACTGCGCCGGTCACCGCCACAGCCACCATCTTCTCCGCGCAAGGCAGCAGTAGCCCTCCCTCTCTCTTCCTCTTCCTCTCTCCCTGCCGCTCTCAGTCTCAGTCTCTGTCTCTCTCTCTGTGCAGTGCTGCCGGACCACAATAGCTCCACCAACTCTGGCTCCTCCCTTTCACACGGCGCAGCAGCACGCGACCCAGCTCCTCCATCGCGCGATTGAGACCTAGCTCCTTCTTCCTCGCGCGACCCAGCTCCTTTCTGTCTCCCTCTGATGCGCGACCCAGTGACCCAGCTGCTCCTCTCCTCCTGCCGGCCACCATTCAAGCAGCCACAGCAAGCTCAGCTTGCTACCGACCACCGTCTCCTCCTCCTCCGATTCAAGGATTTATTGGGACTTTGATAATTATTGAGTATTGAATTTATTATTTTCAGAATTTATTTAGTTAAATTTTTTATTAATTAGTTTATTATTTTAGAATATTTGGTTGAATGATTTTATTATTTGAATAGTTAATTATTTTGGTTAGTAGATTAATTTGTGAATTATATATTGTTTGGATGAATTTTAATATATATGGTTAATTTTTAGAATTTTTGATTATTTGATTTTATTATATTGTTAGGTAACTGATTAGTTAATTTTTAGTATTTTAGTTTGAATTTTAGTATTTTGAATGGGTAATTGGTTAAATAGAGTAATTGTGAAAATTGATTTATTATTTAGTTGATTTTGTGGTATATTGATAGAATTATGGTAGTTAATTAATTATTTAGTTATAGGTTGAGATTTATTAATTTTAATTAGAATTATGTTAATTAAGGAGGTTAAATTGATTTTAGGATATTAATTATTAATTTTGGTATTTTGATTGATTAGTTTTATTAATTAGGTGGTTGATGAACTATTTGTTGATTTTATATTATTTGATGGATTCTATTATTTTAGGGATGATTTTAGTAATTAATTAGTTAAATTAAGCATTTGTGATAATTGATTTATTATAGGAGGTTAAATTATTATTTGATTGATTTTGTTATATTGAGAAGGTATATTGTAAGAATTTTTGGTAAATTATTGATTGTTGGGTTATATGTTGATTTATTGATTTTAGTCTAGAATTATATTATTTATGGGAGTCAATTTTATTATAGGATATTAATTATTGATTTTGATACTTTTAGTTGATTAATTGTGGAAGTGGATAAAATGAATTAATCGGGGATTTAGTTAATCAAAAAGTAATTATAGGGTTTTATGTAATTTTGAGAACTAGTAGATTAAATTAAATGGTGAAATTTAATTAGTTATTGTTAATCTTTTAAAATTATGAAAAACATAGTTTATTAAGAATTAGTGATTATTATCGAAGGATTTTAAATAAATGGAGTATATTAAAGAATAGAACTAATTATCTAGTTGATTAAATGAATTATTATAAAAAAAATGAATTTAAGTGATAAGGTTGAAAATATTATATTGAAATATTATGGTATTTGAGAATTTGATCAATTATGAATTACATTAAGTTGATACGATTATTTCGAGTGTTAAATGAAATTTTGGTGAAATAAATGTATTTATATGATTACTGAGTTTAAGTGAATTCGAGTTGAAAATAAATATTTGGTAAAATTGTTAACGATTATATTTAAAAATTTTAATTAGTTAGAATTATTATTAACGGA
>CANUEP010117941.1:0-11054 GCA_947857235.1 Jatropha podagrica | reverse complement strand
ACCTGAGGCCCCTAAGGAGGTGCCGCCCTCAGAACCTCTTACCGGGCCGGCACCTAGTGCACCATTTGCCGAGCCGATTGCTCATACTACTACCCCCACTCCCAATAACCCCATTTTTAAAATGGGACTGGTGGTAATTTGTTAAAAATCCCGTCCAAACCCAAATTTTTGTTTTTTTCCCCCCCCCCCCCCCCCCCCCCCCCCCCCCCACCCCCCCTCCTCGAACCAAAGTTGTCGATCTCCACTCTTACTTTATTAATAGATATGGGTCTAATTGTAGTATTCAGAATGACAGCCCTAGCCAAGAGTTGGCTCATGCTTGCTTGTTTCCTATTGATTCTCGATACTTCGAGCACAGGGATGATCAGGGGACAACTGACTTCTTCAACCAGTGTTTGTTCTAGGCAGTGAATGCAAATTCCCTTCAATATGCTCGCTACAAAGATTCAAGTCTACCATGACTAAATTGGAGGTTCAAAAAAATGAGATGGAGATTGCATTGAAGGATGTTATAAAATCCATGCAAGATCAGGAGGATCAGCATAAGGCCGAGCTTGCTTATCAGGATGCTAATATAGATAAATTGAGAGAAGAGAACTGGGGCCTTTCGAACAAAAATAACGAGCTGGAGATTAAGGTGGGAGAGTTAGATAGTAAGGTGAGAGAGTTGGAGGCCAAAGTGTAAGAGTTGAGGGGACGAGAAGAGTCCCAGGATGATGATTTGGCGACAGATTGTTTAAGTCTTCGATCGAATGTACTGGCCGAACTTAAGGAGAGGTAGCCAGATGTGGACTGGGATTGGATAAACGACGTCTATCCAGAGGAGGCTGATGGTGATGGTGATGGGGACCAGCTTAGTTCATCTGGAGCTAGTTCACTTGCTCCACCTGTGTAGGGTGACTAAAATTTGTGTATTATTTTTGCTTTTAGTTTTTTGTAGGAATTTGTAATTATTAATGTAAGGGAGTTTTAAGTTAATGAAAGGAAAGTTTCTAATTTGCAGCCTTCTCTATTTACTTAACTTTTTTACTTATTTTTTTATATCTAATATGTCATTGTTTTAAAATATTGCGCAATCTAAGCATGTACAGGTAATGACTTAACAAATTAATGGCATATCCATACTGGCGATCTATAATACATGCTTAGGCTAGTTAATTTAATTGAAAAGTGCACTTAATAAATAATGACTTATCAATTGTGCCAGTTAAGTTAAATGGCAAAAGTTGTGTACCTCAACTTATAGATCCCGCATATTAGGATGGGCTGTTCAGATTATCCCTAGTGAACCGTCCCATTAGACGGAGAAAACTAGGCCGCTTAGGCCTCTGGCGAACTGTCCCATTAGATGAAGAAAATTGTATCGCTTAGGCTTCTAGCGAACTTGTCCCATTGAACAAAGAAAACTGAGCGGCATAGCCTCTATCAAACTGTCCCATTGGATGGGGAAAATTGGGCCACGTAGGCCTCTGGTGAATTTATCCCATTGGACGAAGAAAATTGGACCACTTAAGCCTCTAGCGAATTTTTCCCATTGGAGGAAGAAAAATGGGCTACTTAGGCCCCTGGTTAATTGTCCCATTGAACGAAAAAACTAGGCTGCTTAGGCCTCTAACAAACTTATAGCTACACATGGAGAAGCAATTTTTAAGTAAGATCCTTCAGGAAAAATCTTTTATTTTTGGAGGGCATAATACATAAAGTGAAAAAACCTGAGGTCATATTATTTTATTATTTCAAGTAATAGAATTTCTACACATTACAAAATGAGGAAGAGATACAACATGCTCTTTTAAGGTTATCAGCATTCCAAGTCCTGGGCAGTTTGGCTCTTTCGATCTTTCTTAACTTGTAAGTACTTGGATCTATCTGTTTTGACACCTCATAAGGACCTTCCCAGTTTTGTCCCAACTTTCCAACTCCTGTCGAGTCTTTAGTAATTTTTGCCTTTCGCCAAACCATGTCACCTTCCTTGAACTACTCCCCTTTGACTTTTCTATTGAAGCATCTTCTACCCTTTGTTTGTATGCTTTTGTTTGGGTTGCGATGTCTTCTCTAATTTCCTTTGCCAAATCTAAGCTAACCGTTAAAATTTCATTACTCCCGAGCTCATTATATTCTTTAGTCCTACTGGGTAAGCCTATTTCTACTAGTATCACAACCTCCATTCCATATCCAAAAGAGAATGGTGTCTGCCCTGTCACTTGGCAAAGTGTTGTCTTGTAGGCCCATAGTACACTATTCAACTCGTCTACCCAGTTGGCTTTTTCTCCATCTAGTCTTTTCTTCAATCCCTACAGGATGGTTATGTTGCTAACTTCGATAAGGACATTGGTATGTGGATGAGCTACTGATGTGAAATGCAAGCTGATGTGCCACTCTTCACAAAAGGATTTGAAGGCTCTTGAGTCAAATTGCTTCCTATTATTAGTGACTATTCTATGAGGCATGTCATATCTGAATATTACATTATTTCTAAAGAAGCCTATGATTTGAGCTGGTGTAATGGTGCTAAAGGCTTTTGCTTCTATCCATTTAGAGAAGTGATCAATCGCGACCACTATAAACTTCCTCTGAGTTGTTGTCATGGGGAAAGGACCCAAGTTGTCTATCCCCCACTGTGCGAAATGCCAAGATGACTCTAACAGTTGTAACTTTACTGAGGGTTGTCTAGGTAGTCGATCATACTTCTCATATGTCCTGCCGTGGCAAACATAATGGCGAACGTCTCTTTTCATGGTAGGCCAATAGTGTCCTGATAATAGGATCTTTCGAAGCATTGCATCCGAGCTTTCAGTGCTTGACCCACTCCTTCGTGTATTTCCCTTATTACGTAGTTTCTGTCTTCTTCGGTTACACATCTCACCCATGGGTGTGACTTTGACCTTCGGTATAACTCTCCATTGTCCAATGCATAGTTCATCACTTTTCTACAAAGCTTAATGGCCTCGTGCTTATCTGCTAGCTAAACATCATTTTGTAAAAAATCTATGATTGGGCTCATCCAATTGTTTCCATTTTGGGTGACTAAGACTTCTTATTTTTCAAAGCTCGAATAATCTTGTTGTTCGACTATGACTCCTTTTGATAAGGCTTCCCCTTATGAGGTAGCTTTGGCTATGGCGTCTTCCTCTTTGTTTTTTACTCTTTTGATCTAGATCAACTTCCAAGCACATCCTCCTTCTTCTAGCTTGTTTAGGAGAGATATGGCTAAGGAATGGTATTTGGCCAGTTCGGTTCCCTGGTTGTAAATGTACCTGTGATTTGAGTTACAAGCTGTGGGTCTAGGAAGATATGGATGATTGAAGGCCGTACCTCAAGTGCTAACATAAGCCCTGCTATCAAGCCTTCATACTTTGCCCCATTTTTTGTTATGGAAAAGCTTAAGCGAACTACATATTGCACTTTTATCTTCCCTGTCCCTTATAGGATGACCCCCACTACTACTCCCAAATTTCATAGGGCTCCATTTTTATGTAGTTTCCATATATCAGAGTCAATGTTCGGCACTGCGGCTTATGGACCTCTTGTCTCGACTTCGCCATGAAATTCAGCCACAAAATCAGCTAGAATTTGTGCATTGAATGCAGTACAAGGTTCATGTTTGATATCAAATTTGTGCAATCTGATTGACCATCCTATTAATCTTCTAGAAGTTTCATCTTAGTGTAACACCTTCAATAGATGATTTGTGCGAACAACTATGGTGTGAGATTGGAAGTAATGACACAAACGATTCACGGATGTAAGGGAAACAAACTCTAGCTTCTCAATACATGGATATCGCAGTTCGACTCCTCTAACGACCTTACTCATGTAGTAGACAAGATATTGCTCGCCACCTTCTTCTGTGAGTAAAATGGAAGCGATAGAGTTTTTAGTAGCTGCAAGATATAGGTATAGAGGTTCATCCTTCTTGGGTTTGCTCAAGAGGGGGGTGAAGGACAGAATCTCTTTAATTTGTTCAAAGGTGACCTGGCACTGATCATCCCATTTAAAATCTCTCAACTATTTCAACGTCTGGTAAAAGGGCATGCATCTTTTGACTGAACAGGAGACCAACCTACCTAAAGCTGTTATTCGACCATTCAACTGTTGTGCTTCATGGATGTTGGCGGGTGGTTGCATCTCCAAGATTACCTTAATTTTGTTGGGGTTCGCCTCTATCCCTCTCTGAGATATCATAAAGCCCAAAAACTTTCCTACTTTTACTCCAAAAGAGCACTTTTCTAGATTGAGCTTCATATTGAACTGATCTAGGATCTGAAATGCTTCTTACAAATCTCTAGGATGATCGACAGTTCGGATACTCTTTATTGTCATGTCATCGACATATACTTCTATGGTTCGCTCAATTTGATCCTTGAACATGCTGTTAACTAGCCTCTGATACGTCGCCCTTGCATTCTTTAATCCAAAAGGCATGACTTGATAATAGTAAATACCTCGGTCTGTGACAAAACTAGTTTTCTCTTCATCTAACTCATTCATTCTTTTCTAGTGATATCCTACTACTGCATCTATAAAACTATACCCCTCGTATTCGGCTGTTGAGTCAACCAGTTGAACAATATTAGGTAAAGGGTAAGGGTCTTTTGGACAAGCTTTGTTTAGATCAGTAAAATCAACACATAGTCTCCACTTTCCATTAGGTTTTGGTACTAGAACAACGTTTGACCTTCCTAATCTGGTGTTATAGGGAATTGGATGTCTGCCACCATGAATTCTAATTTCAGTCTCCTTGATAAATTATCTTCACAGAGCTCCATATCCATATCCATTACTCCTGATACCTGCACTAGTTTACCTGCTAACCTAACAAGTGGAGTTTGGACTGGCTAGAGCTTTGTTTGGTCTAATTTGAGGGTCCTGAATACATCCATAGTCATCATATGAACAACACTACCTTTATCTATTAGGATTCTTTTCACCAAAAAGTTCTCTAGGATCCCTTCAATTAGAAAGGTGTCATTATATGGTGTATGGACTTGTTTGCTGTCGATCTTAGAAAATGATATTGATGGTTTTAGATTAGGGTTTTGTTGAGGTATAATAGAGTATATCTCTCTAGCTCTTCGCTTCCTTGCTGAATTACTATCGCGACCTGTCGAACCACCAAATATAACATTACAAGAAAAACGCGATTTAGCAGCGAATTTTTAAAAATGGAAGTGCAACTGATTAGAAATGGAAAATAATCTTGTATCTTTTACCATTTTTAGGAACATAATGGAAACAAATTAGAAATGGAAAAATCCATTGCTAAAATTGGCAAAAACTAGCACACATAAATTAGGAACAAATCAGAGATGGATTTAGAAATGAAAATTAGCAACGGATTGTATATCCGTTGTTATCTGAATAGGGACTGGTTATTATTCATTAGAAATGGATTAGAAACGAATATTAGAAACGGACATTCAATCCGTTGCTAATCTGGTAAGCAATAAAATAACATTAAATAGTGTCGTTTCAATGTTCCTCTTTTTAGAAACGAGTTGAGGAATGAGTAATTGAATGCCTTTACATGATTTTCTATGTATTTTAAGCTTAATGAAATACTTGGATAGGGAGAAGAACAACTCCGTTCCTCTTCCCCATGGTTGGCCGAACCTCCCTAAAAGGGAAGGCCTTTGATTTTGTTCTTTGCTTTTGACTTCCTTTGGTGGTAAATGTGTTTTGAAATGATATTATCTTAAGAGAGTGTGATTAAGAAACCATTTTCCCTTTTATTTGGAAGAAGTGGCCAAACCTATGTAGGTGAAGAACACTTTGTTTTCTTTGATTTCTAAGTTTGATTTTAACTTAAATGAGTTCGTTATTAAGCAATTTGATGATGGTTTAAAGCTCTATTTTGAATTTCAATATTTTAGCTTTTTTTCAAGACTTCAAGAAGGTTTGAATGTTTAAAAATAGATTTTGTAGTCAACTATTTCAAGTAATGATTTTATGGTTTTAAGTAGTGAATTTGATTTAGGAATTAAGACTTTTAATGGAGGAAACCATAACTCCTTTGTTTTCAATAATAGGCCGAACCTTCTTTAGTGTGTAAGGCATGATTTTGTCTTTTAAATGTTTACTTTCAAGTGTTTTAAGCTATGTATATTTGTGTATTAAGAAAGCATGATTTTGATTTTGAACATAAGAGAACTTAATGAGTATTTACAAGTTGTAAGTTAAGTAATTTTGAAATAATAAGGATTAAGTTATAAATGTTTTGGATAAGGAATTATGTATGAGAAATAAGGTTATTTGTGAAAGAATGGTTTTGCTTTGAGCTCTAATATGCATGATCGAAATATAGTAAGATGAGATTTATTCTAAGTGATGAGTATGTTCGGGTTATCAGCCTATTCTATTAAGTGAAAGCTGTGATCATTTGCTAGGGTTATCAGTCCTTCTAAATAAGCAGACACGCTTATTATTAAGTGAGTATGTGGTGCTTTCATAGGCCATTAGGGGTGCTATCACAGGCCTCGTTTCTGATAAGTGGTGGTGCTTTCACAGGCCACAATGAAGTGATAGTGAAATCGAATCTAGTTATATTTTTTTCTGTATATATATGAGCCCTTAACTAAAAAACGTGATTTTATTCTGTTATAAAGAAATCATAGATGTATTTGTATTTATGAAGTTTTTATTACTCTTGACATATTGTGAACTATTTATTTTTAAGAAATGAACTTTTATGATATTCGAAATATTTTAATTTAATTAGTACGTCTTTGGTACCTACTGTATATTTAACTTGAATATTTTAAATTATATTTGAGATTTATCGTTTTGGCAATATTTTGCTACTTTATTGATAATTATTTAGCACTATTGAGTCTTCCACTCAACGCGTTGATTTTTATCACGCGTGGGTTAAGAGTAATGGACGCTACCCGAAGACCGAAGGAGTAGCATCAGAGTAGAAATATTATTTTTGGTAGGACATATAGAAATTTATGATTTTGACATGTATAGCAAATATTATAAAAGTATTGAGGTTGTAAATATTGTAATTATAATTAATGAGAATGCTGGTTGTTTAAGTATTATTATCTTATTTATTTATGGTGTATGAATGTTAATAAAAATTTCTTGGAATGAATGATAAATTAATATGATAGGACTTAAATTAACTAGTACAACCATTTAAATGTGTTGTGTGATACACTATGTTGACTTGGAGTTTTGGGGTTTGGAGGAATCTATATTGGAAGTGTATTTGTTTTCTTTGTGTAGCAAGTTAATTTTTAAGGAAAATTTTTGCGAATTTTTCATAGGAATATTTCCTTAAACCCTATTTAAAAAAAAAAAAAAAAACTTACCTCCTTATGAAGAATTAACCACTTCTAATATATAATTTAGAGTTAATAGATAAAATAAGACAATGTTTCGACACCGAATGTGGCATTTGTCATCTGGTCTTTCGGGATTAGACGGGGAGTGTTACATACTAGATGTCGATTTGTGTTGGTTTCAAATCAAACAATTATTGAACTTATATTATAAACTCAGATATGAACTTAATTTTTTAAGTCTAATTTTGCCTTTCAATATTGACGTAATTATTAATCTTTATATCATCACTACTAATTATACGAATCTAATGTTGTCCTTGTTAATATTGGACTAATTAATAATATTAAAGTAATAAGTATAAATTACTTATATATAAATTACAAAGTCTAATTATATTAACATTAATCCTAATCATATAAGTCTAGTGTTGTCATTAATAATATTTGCCTGAGTAGTAATCTTCAAATGACTACTGCTAAGCTTATATATAGAATAATAAGTAAATATTATTTACACAGAAATTATAAAGTCTAATTATACTAACATTAAGCCTAAACAAAGAAGTCTAGTATTGTCAATTATAATATTTTACTAATTATAATAAGTCTAAACATGAAATGACAACTGCTAAGCCTATATATGAATTAATCAATAAAATATTATATATATAAATTATAAAGTCTAATTATATTAACATTAAGCCTAATCATATAAGTCTAATGTTGTCACTTTTAAATATTGGACTAGTAACTAATATTCAAATGACTACTGCTAAGCTTATATATAAATTAATAAGTAAAATATTATTTATATATAAATTATAACGTCTAATTATATTGACATTAAACCTAAACATATGAGTATAGTGTTGTCAATTATAGTATTTGCATAATTACTAATAATGAAATGACTATTGCCAAGCTTATATATAAATTAATAAGTAAAATATTATTTATATATAAAATATAAAGTGTAATTATAATCACAATGAGCCTAATGACATTAATCTGGTGTTGTCAATTTTAATATTGGCTAAATTACTTATCTTGAAATGACGACTGTTAAGCGTATATATAATTTAAAAAGTTAAATTGTACTTATATATAAATTATAAAATATAATTAAAATAATTTTAAGCCTAATCATCAGAATATAGGGTTGTCATTGTTAATATAACTAATATTGAAATTACCACTACAAAGCATAAATATAAATTAATACGTAAAATTTTACTTATAAATAAATTACAAATCCCAGCACTACACATATTAAGCCTAACTTTGTAATCTAATGTTGTCAATTTTAATATTGGCCTTGTTACTAATCTTGAAATAACCACTACTAAGCTTAAATATAAGTTAATAAGTAAATTATGTAATTATATATAAATTATAAAGTTTAATTATAAGCATATTCTCAAACCACAGTTATTGAGTTATAATAACCTTACACTTAATTATACGAGTATAGTGTTGTCATAGTAATTATTGGCATAATTACTAACAAAAAAACAGGCACCATGGCTAATATTGAAATGACCACGTAACCCATAAAACTTGACCCTTACAACCCACCATATAAATATCGTATTTAACTTCTAGGTCAATAGAGAAAGGGTGAAATCGTGTCACTTGGTGTGTAAATTTCGAGGAAAGGGGAGTATTGAAATACGATTCCAGAGTCATCGAGTTAGGTAAGTGTTCTTCCCTTGAATCATTTAGCATCACAATGGACCTATGTATTTAACTCTTTCATTTCTATATCGTATTTGTTTTCGTCATTCTCATTCTTCATTTTCCTTTTTTTTTTTTTTTTTTGCTTTATCGTGTTGGGCGATGATTTTGGTGAAATTATTTTTGTCTTCTCTGCTTGCAGCTTGTTCGAATTGGAGTAAATTCTAAATGTTAGAATAATCCATTAATTTGGTGAAATTATTTTTTTTTTTTTTTTTTTGTTATTAGCCAACATGTGTAAATCCTACCAGCAGCTTGAAACCTAACGTTAAATGCATGCTCTATCTGTTCTAAGTTGAAATCCCTTGATTGGAAAACTAATGAACTTTGTAGTGGTTATTATCCTTGTTTAGTCTAGAAAACAAAGAAAATGGGAAAACAGGAACAATAATTTTGTTATGGGAAAGAGATGTCCGTCAAAATTTTTTTGATATTATCATTTTATATGTTCGATAAGTTTTGTAATAAATATTTTTGTATCTATGAATAGATTTAGTTGAGAAGTTTTTAAGCATGATTTTTTTTGTAGACCAACTACATAGTTTTCTGTTAGTATACCAACTGCATAGTTTTGTTTTTAAGCAAGATTTTTGTCTTAGTACACCCATGGCATAGTTTTGTTGTTTTGATAATTCAATGGTCATGTTATAGATAGTTGATTAAACTAAGTTATAGTTGTTTCTCTATCAAAGTTAATAGCTTTATGGTGTTTAGTATGGAGTTAATGGTTAGGTTTATATATGGTTTCATGGGGTTTGATTTAAAAAAAAATGAAATGGCAAGAATTAGTTTTTTTAATGGGTTTTTTTTCTTTACAATTGAAAAAAAAAGAAAGCCATTCGAGATACAAATGCATTATTGGTTGGTTTCCTTATTTATATGATAATCTGGATTATAATGATTATTGTGTTCCCTCCTTGCAGCTTGTTGGAACTGGAGTAAATTGTGATTGTAAGAATAATCCATTAATTTGGTTCCCATTATTTTTGAGCAATTTATTTATTAGCCAACATGAGTAAATTGTAGCCACAGCTTCAACTAATGGTTAGATGTGTTTTTATCTATTCTAGTTTGAAATCTCTTGATTAAAAAATTGTGAAACTTTGTACTACTTCTTCTTGTTTAAACAAAAAAATAAAGAAAATGAGAAAACAGGTATGGACAAAATAATGGGAAAAGATGACTCTCATATTAACAGTCATATTATTATTTTGTATGCTCAATAAGTTTTGTGATAAATGTTTTTGCATCTATGATCAAATTTAGTTGATAAGATTTTTTAGCATGATTTTTCCATAGTAGACTCATTGCTTAATTTTGTTGTTTGGATAATTTAATGGTTATATTATAGCTAGTTGATAAAAAAGAGTTATACTTTTTTCTCTAATCAAAGTTGATAGCTTAACGGTGTTTATTATAGAATTAATGGTTTGGTTTATATATGGTATGTTTTCTTACATAATGGTTTAGCGGCACTATCACTGTTAAGGATTCTAGGATTTTTAATTTTTTATTTCATTTATGTTGGTTTCAGAACATCGTTGTCATGTTTGTGGCTAGATAAATTGATTATTGCCCTATATAATATTAGTGTTAATTTGTTTATTTTGTAACTGCTTTAATTTGTTTAATTTGTACTCTGGTTAATTTGTAATCTGTGTAACTTGTTGACAACATGGTTTGTCATTTTCTATTAAGGTTTCCACAATTTTTTAGATAATCATTTACTATCATTGTCAATGTAAAGGACGGTAGGGTTTTTTTTTTTTTTTTTTTTTTTTTTTTTTTTTTTTTTTTGTTTTTTTTTTTTTTTTTTTTTTTTTTTTTTTTTTTTTTTTTTTTTTTTTTCTTTTTTCTATTTTTTTTCTTTTTTGTCTTTTTTTTTTTTTGTTGTTTTTTTTTTTTGTTTTCTTTTTTTTTTTTTTTTTTTTTTTTTTTTCTTTTATTTTTTTTTTTTTTTTTTTTTTTTTTTTTTGTTGTTGTTGTTTTTTTTTTTTTTTTTTTTATTTTCTATAACCCCACCCCCCCCCC
>CANUEP010117891.1:0-19635 GCA_947857235.1 Jatropha podagrica | reverse complement strand
TAGCTATGTGGCTGTGTTGCCTTTGAAATTGATAAGCCTTCCTCACTTAGCATTGGTTGAATTTGGACTTGGCTTCTAATTAGCAAGGAAGAAGCGAAAAAGAATATGTAACCGTTTGTATTTTGTGGTTCCCACAATAAGGGGTTTTTTTGTCTTTTCAATGTAAAATTAACGGAAAATCAGTCCTTTTTGGACGGAAGGACTGGATTGTTGAACGGAACCAAACCTTAAGGACGTCCGAATAATTTGACCAAAATACATGAACGAAGTTATTAATTTGATAAAAACTCATGGATGAAATAACTAAGGCTTTTTTTGTCATTTTAATGTAAAATTAACGGAAAATCAGCCCTTTTTGGACGGAAGGATTAGATTGTTGGACGGAACCAAATCTTAGGGACTTCCGAATAATTTGACCAAAATACATGAACGAAATTATTAATTTGGTAAAAACTCAGAGATGAAATAATAATTTTCCCTTTAATAAATAATGTTTTCTTGTGTAGTGTATTAAGGAAAATTGAGAAGTTATTTTTATGGAGTTAAGTTAATTAATTCATGGAGTTTAATAATATTTCGAAGAGAATTATTTGGTGAATATTTAGAGCCCTTGGATGAGTATACTAGAAATTTAATCCTAGCCATCCATTTGACATAAAATGAGGTAGCCAAGTTTGACTTTGCTACATAAAAATCAACACTCATCCAACTCCATCTTCTTCTTCTTCTTCTCCCATCTCCAATGTTAACTTCTTCCTCTTTCTCCTCCATGTTCTTTTATTTTCTCTACTTCTAAACTATCCGAAATTAAGTGAATTAAACCAAAGTCTAGTAATAAGACTCGAAAAATTAAGCATAAAAGAGTGGTATTTTGGTGATAAAACTCAAGAATTTTGAGGTTACTACAAGTTCAAGTAAGTTGTGGTTTTTGGCTCTAATGATTTAATTAAATAATTCATAGCTTAAATATGTTAGATTAGGCACTAAATCATGCTTCATCTTCTCCTTTTATCATTTCTTGATTTTAATGTTGATTTTTGTTACTTTGAAGAGGTTGGAGAACCATCCTCTAAAGGGAAGGAAAAGGCTGAGGAATGAGGCTTTCTAAGCTTATTCAAGCTTAATTTAAAGGTTAGTGCAATAATATCTTCCTTCCCCTTACATTTTTTTTAATTTTTCAATTTTTAGGTTTTAAATGAATTTTGAAGTATTTGTGATTTTGATGGGGATTTAGTTATTTGGTTTTTTTTATATGATTTTCCATTAAATCTAAGCATGATAGAATGTTAGAATGGGAACAGGAACATCTCTCTCCCATTAATCCAAGAGTGGCCGAACCTTGATGGGTGAAGGGCCTTGAGCTTTCTTCACTTTTTATGCTTGATTCAGTCTTTAATGAGTTTATTGATAAGTAATTTAATGGTGGTTTAAATCACTACTTGGTATTTTAATGTTTAAGTATTTTTTCAAGACTTAAAGAAAGTTTGAACGTGTAAAAGATGAGTTTTAAGATTAAATGTTTTTATGGCTTTATTAAGTGTTATTTGATAAGTATTTAATTGGTGTTTTAAATCTCAATTTTGAACCTTAAGTACTTATGATTTTGGAGAACTAAAAGGAAGCCTTAAAAATGAATGGGTAGTGTTTTATGTTTATATATATACTAGTAAGCATTTAAAGGGTGTTAATAAGTGAATTTGATTTGTATTTGAAGTATATTTTGAATATGAAGCTTTATTTTTTATTTTCGTGTGAAGGTTGGTAAAACTTTTATAAGTTATTGGATTTAAGGAAGTAAGAAAATTTAGTTTAAAGCTAAGTATAATTTTGGAGATGAAAGCTCAGATGCTTTGGTATGAAAGGCGGGAATTTTTGCAAGTTAAAAGTTAGTGAAGTTTGAAATAAAAGGGGTTAAGCCTTGAAATGTTTAAGTATAGGTCTTAAGGAATTCTTGATGAAGTTATAAGCTAAGGAATTTTATAATAATAACTATTAAATTCATCAAATAAGTATAAGTAAAAATTTTAATGACTTATATAGGTGTTCTTGGTTTTGAGACTAAAGACAAATTGAAGAGGGAATACATTCTCCCTTTGTGAATATATGGAGGCCGAACCATCCTAGGGTGGTAAGGCTTGTTTTTATTTCTTTTACTTGGTTTTTAAGCCTCTTAAGTTATGTTAAGTATATATATTTTATAAGTATAAGTTTTGATAAGGATAAGTATAAGTATGAAAATTAAATAATATTTTAAAGTTGTAAGTTAAGTTATTTTGAAGTAAAAATATGTAGGCTTGAAATGTTTTGCTAAATATTGGTTTTAAGTATTTTAAGCTAAGTATATATGTGTATTATGAAAGTATTATTTTTGTTTGGAACATAAGTGGGTTTTATTGGATTTTTACAAGTTGTAAGTTAAGAAATTTTGAAAATAATAAGCATTAAGTTATGATATGTTTTGCTAATGAATTATGTATAAGAAATAAGACTATTTGTAAAGGAAATGATTTGTTTCGGTCAAATATGCATGTTGAAATATGTAAGATGAGATTTATTCCGGTTCTGAGCATGCTCTGCTTTGATGCAATTCTGTTATATTATAAGCTATGATCATATGCTAGGCTCTAAATGCCTTTCTGGATAAGCGGACGCGTTTATCATTTTGGTGGCACTTTCACAGGCCAATTCTGTATCTACATAATCGAATCTGATAATATTTCACTCAATATACGCATGAGCCCTCAACTAAGGTATGTTATGTTTTGTTATAAAGGAAAATGGAATCATATTTGAATTTATAGAATTTTTCTTATATTCGTCAAATTATGAATTTATTCTTAAGAATGAACTTATTTATGATTTTTGAAATCTTAATTTGATTTGTATATTTTCGATATTTTTGTATTTGATATATATATTTGAAATTATATTTTAAGTTTGTTGCTTAGGCACCTTTATTTATCGTACCATTAAGTTATTTAGCACCACTGAGTGATATTTTCTATCACGCGTAGGTCAGGGACAATGACTGCTACTCGAGGACTAGAAGCTTAAGAGAAGGAAAATTCATTTTGGGTAGGACATGTACAAAATATATTATGGCATGTATAAAAATATTATAAGAGATTGAATTGTATAAATTGAGTTTGTAAATTAATGAGATTTATGATTAATTAAGAAATTTTATCTTATTGTGAATTTTAAAGTGATTAATCATTAGCAATTAAATCTTTGAATGGATGATATCATGTTATGATAGAACCTAAGTTGATCAATGTGAATAATTAGAAGTGCTGCATAACCTATTATATTGATTTGGAGTTTTGGGGTTTGGAGGAGTTAATATTGGAAGTATTTCTGTTTTCTTTGTGTGGTAAGTATTTCAATAGGAATTTCCTTAAATCTTGTTTTTAAAAAATTAAAATAAAAATGTCACTTGCCTCCTAATGAAAACTTAGCCACTTCTAATACATGATTTAGGATTATTAAGTAAGATAAGACGGTACTCTGGCACTGAATGTGGCGCTCGTCGTTGGGTCCTCCGAGATTCGGCGGTAGGTGTTATATTTCTACTAATTCTATTGCCATAATAACCTATCCATTTACTTGCTTGATCCCGATTTGTATGCAATCATTTCATAACCAATTTTCTAAAACCCTCTAACAATGATATTCTTCTATCTAAGTTCAATAATACAACCATTGAATGCCTCACACAAGTTATTATTCATAATATCACACTTTACCCTAGTGTTAAAATATGCTCTACACTAATGGTTGTGATGAATGTTTAAGATATCATGAAACCCTTGACCACTCTATTTTTTTTCATGCTTTCATGTTTTTCTCAAAGGCTACATCCAATAAGATCTCATGTTCTTGAACTCTATCTCCATTGACAAGTCTAGTGTGAGAAAATTATAAAGGCATTCATGTTCATTGTAAGGCTACATAAGTAATTAATGTTTTATTTTGTGGATCAATCACCTTTTGTACGTGGCAATCAACTTGTTGTCCTACACATCTTATTTTTTATTATTAGTTGGGTCCCACATGTCTTATTTTTATTTCTAGCAAGCCATGTACGATGGAGCCACTTGATTGAAAATATTTTAGGAGTTTAGACATCTAATTGTAAACGTTTTCGATTAAGACACTGAAACAAAAACTTTTAGAGAGTTAAAGACATTAAATTTATAATTAAGCCTATTAAATAATGAACATACATATGGGAATGTAGATGTTCATTAAATAGGGTGTATTAAGAAATGATTAATGAATGATCTTTTAAAAAAGCATATAGGACTACATTTTGTGACAAATGAAAAATTAAAATAAGCTTATATAAGACGAGATGGAAGGAATATATAATTAACAATAATGCATCTTGGATCTTCATGAGCTAGCTCAACTTCACATAATATCCTTAGATAAGCTTGGTGGGAAAGTTTATGGAAAATGGATATGAAATTGTAAAAGAAAGGATTGCCTTTACTACTAAGATTTTGTGGACATAAAAAATGTAAGTAATAAATTGCAGCATTAAATATAAAATAAATCTTATCTATTTAAGTTAACGTGTTGTTAGCTCTACTTTAAAAGAAATAATTTTCACTTTTTTTAACTACTAGTCTTTTTTATGACGTGCATTACACGTTTTCTATACTCATTATAGTTCGATCCATGCAGCAACGAAGAGGTGTTGCAGTGATTTAGGATAATTTCTGAGTTAGAGCTACGTTTTTCTGAGAGAAATGAACTTTGAAGTACGTTTGTACCTTATGGGCTTTTATAGAAAAAATAAATATTGAAATTGATAGTTGTTTACCACTACATTGATAGTGGCGCATGCCACTATGTATGGTGCTAGCCACAATGACAGTGGCAAATGCCACTTCAAGTCTAATAATAGTAAATTTTGAGTTTTTTCAATATAATTGATTCATAGGCTCACAAACAACTTCAACAACAAGCAAACACCATAGAAACTAAAAAATAATGGGAAATCGAAATAAAAATGTTTGAATTTCTTTACAAAGTTATAATATTTTTCAAAATTCATCTCCTATCTAAGAAGAAGAAAAAAAAAAAAAGAAAGAAAGAAGCGCAGTCGCTGTATGACATGTAAGAGGCTGTCTCCTCCGAGTCCTCCTCTCAGCACCATCGGTCTCTCCAATCACATCTGATCTGCATCCAGAACTACGACTAGCTCTTCCACCTTTACAGGCATCTCGACCCCAACCTCCTGGTGCCATGCTAACGCTCTACATTCTTTTAAGCTCACTAGTATTGCATATAATGCATACATGACATGCATATTGCATTCTCTTTCTATTTTTTTGGTTACTTATAGACATATGCTAGTTGAAGAGTCGCGCCATAGTAAGCTTGAGTCGTGCAGCCTCATACAGCTAGCTCACCTCATTGTCATCTTGAATGGACACCTACATAATAACATTGGGGCACCCATTAAGAATGGAAGCTAATAAAAGAGAAGATGATAAATAAGAAAGATGAGATTTACATAAGTGCAACTAGGCTGATATATTCAGTATGAACTCACTGTGTGTGTGTGTGTCCAGTGTGCCTTGCATGGTCATCTCCGTGTGCAAAGAAATAAAGGTGAATGAAGCACTTGGGGCATGCTCTGGCTTACCGACCACAACAGTAATGTCCAGCACCTCAGAATCAGAGTCTCTCTTGATGCATTTACTGCGCTACTATTGGAATAATAAAGTACAGATAACAAGCAATTAGATAGCACACTGGGGTAAAACACAAAAAAGAAAATACTACTCACTTGAGAAGGGATGCCTCCTTAATCCTCTACTACTCCCCCCACATTCGGAATCAGATCATAGTTAGTAGAAAGAGGCACTCATGTCAATAGCTACGTCTAAGCAAAGACCACACAAGCGCTAGGTACAAAGTCAGTCAGTGGTCAGTTGTTGCCATACCCATACACACTCCAGCAATTGATAAACAGTTAATTTAGCATAACATATTTTTTATTTAAATATTATCTATGGATACGTTTTGGATTAAAATGAGAATTTCCATTTGGTTTTCATATTTTCCATAGATTATGCTAAAATCATTGGAAAAGGCCTTCAAAAGCCAATTCTTGGAGTTTTCTCGAATTATTCCAAGTTGGAGCTGAATTTTTGAGATGCTCCTGGAGGTTGACGAACTAAACTTTAGCAAGCTCAGTGAGGACGCATCCAAAGCAGGTCCAAAACCCCCTTGAAAGTTTGCAAGTTAAGCTTGGACAAGCTTAGTGGGAGGCACATCCAGAGCTATTCAGGATTGAGATGCTTTGTTAGCTAGAAGGAAATCATTTAAAACAGCAGGTCCACTATTTAGGGGATTAGGAAAGACACACAAATTTGAATATTAGATTTTCTTTTAATTGTTGGGTTTTCTAAGGGTATTTTAGGTTTTATTTTCCTAGTTTAGGATTTCTTTCCCTTATTATAAATAGGACCTTAATTTTATTGAGGAGATCATCTTCTTCCCATCTTAGAAACACCAGTTATTATAGAGTTTTATTTTTCTTGTCATTTCTCAATGGCCATGCATGGCTAATTATTTCATTTCAGTCAAAAGTTGATTTCAAGTAGAAATTCCTAAATAACTGTGAGATTTCAATGCAATATTTTTTTCCTTTAATTTCGATTGATCTTTGTGTGTTTTCTGGATTTAATGAGAAACTTCAATCTTTTGTCTTCTTATTATTTGTTCAATAGGGCCCGTTGTTCAAATTGAAAGAAATGCATTAAACTATCAATGAAACTATTAATTTTTATTGTTTAATTAAATTGATTCAAGTAGCAGATAATAAAATTTAATTGCAATCAGAATTTTGGATTGTATTATGAAAACTCACAATCTATTCACAACCTATTTTCAATGAACTTCACTTGTAAAGTTTGTTAGTTAAGACAGGATCTTTCTAGTTTTTATTACTACTAGTAAATTAATTTCTATCACTTGTTCAGGATTATCTGCTAGTTAGAGATTATTCTTAAAGCTCGTCTTGTTTAATCTGACAATATGGAAAGATTTTTCAGCGACTCTGGTTCAAGGATTATAACCTGTCGATCTTTTGAATTATTAAACGATCTCAATTGATAGCAATTTTTTGCAAGTGTACGAAATTGCAATAAGTAATAAAGAGCGAGTGGAGTATCGTCCCACGAAGATTGTATACCAATTAGAAAAATTATGTTAACCTATTATCATTTAAACGATAAAAAGAAGAATAATTGTAAAAAGAAAATGAAAATAAAACAATAGAAAAGAATTTAAGCAATAATAGTTAGTAAAAAGAAATCAAGGTTTAAAAGCTACTAGAGATTTTGACTTCACTTAATTCTATCCAATTTATTTTATTAGTTTGTTAATCAATTTTAATTGTTTAAGTAGAGAAAATAATCTTAAAATCACTAACAAGCTCTCCCGACGTATTGTTAGCTATTTTAACCCCGTCTAATTACCTATCTTCCAATAGTGCAATCAAACATGAATTAAATCATTAAGTTTTATGGTTTGTTTAAGAATGCATAACCTAAGGTTGTTAAATTATGAAAACTCCCCATGAGTCAAACCATATGGCTTCTGCATCAAGTTATTATTTTCATGTAATTTATCTCCTTTTTCTTATCAAAAACCCTTCTTCTGATAGTGATTAATGATATAAATCAATTTAGGGAAAAAACTCAACCTGGAAGCATTAAATTCAATAACAAATTATATTTTGACCAAGGAAAAAGAAATCTAATATCACAAATTAGAATAAAAGTTAAGCTACATCAAATCTCCAGTATGAGAGTTTAGTTCGACATAGTAATTAAATAAAACTCAATTAAACTTGAAAATAATTCCATAATCAATAATGAATAAAGAAGAATAAAAACAAGATTAGGAATTTAAAGATAAAAACTAGTCGATGAAAAACGTACGACTTTTTTGATTCTTTAGACAACTTGAATGCTTGAAGTCCTAAAAGAAAGAAAAACTAAAAAAAGAGTAGAACAAAGATCTAAGATCTAAGATCTAAGATTTGATGCGAAAAACCTCTATGTTGATCTCTCTTTATATAGACTTCATAGGGTATCTTCAAATCTAAGTAGGAAACTGCTAGGCCTAATTATGAGAAAATATTATTTGAGTAGGAAACTGATTTTGAATTGGATTTCTTTCTAATTAGGAGTCCTTGCTCATCAAATTGGGCTTGAATAGTGCTAAGGTGGGCCCTTTTATTATTTCATCTAGTCCCATGCATGGGTCACATCCAGGCTTCAAATCTAAATGGGCTAAATAGTTGAATTTGGCCCATTTGGATTTTCAGCTCTTTTGGTAACGCGGCTGTGGCATGTGACACGGCTTGGCTGTGTACTTTACTGACTTGGCCATGTTGAGCTTTTGAGTCCAAATTTCATCTCCAACCTTTTTTATGCGAATTTTAGCTATTTCCCTGCTAAAAACCCTTCAAATCAAGCTTATTAAGAATCAAGAAAACTTAATTAAAAACATAAATAAATCTAAATAAAAAATAATCGAAGTAATTAAAAATACTAAAATTCCTAATAAGAACTAAGCTGAAAAATACTATAAAAATACGACCTATGAAAATTCCCCAAATTTAAACCATTACTTGTCCTCAAGCAATAAAACTAAAAATAAACAAAGCACAAACAAACTAGCTTAATATGTGTAGACACTTAATTTTTTCCCAAAAAAATAGACTTGATGATGATAGCCTTTACTGCTAAGAAGAGTTGGAAGCATCCAAGGAACTTGATCTCAAAGCAATGATCCGAGTCTAAAAAGAGCAACCCTTAGCGCTTTTTTCACATTTTAGCAAAAAAGGACCCAAAAGCGTATCTTGGGTTCACCCGGGATGTGCATCGACGTTCTATGGCATTCTGTATATCACCTGGACCAATTTCACGAAAATCAGGTCGGTTTGCTGGTGGGGCCCACAATGACCCTAGCGGGGCCCACTCATGGGTTCCATTAGTGTTCCTTAAGGGGCCCATCAGTGTTGATGATATTTTTCATGGTAGAATGAGTTCGGAATGTCCAATTGACTCGATTCTTGAACTAGTAGTCCTAAGATAAGAAATCGAATCTATTGGATCATTTTCATGCTTTCGGGGTTCATGACGAAATAGGGTCCGAAAACGAGTCTTGGGTGCACACGGGATAAATTTTCATGACTTACATTGACAAACATATGATTTGAAATGATTTTGTGAAAAATCAAAAATTGAGTTGTTTGTGCGGCCACAGATGGGACCTACTAGTGGGGCCCACGTGCCACATAGGCAGTGAATAGTGCCAAAACACCCATTTGCCTATAGATTCATCTTTAATTCTAGGGTTTGGGGGTTGGCATTTTTGTTGCTAGATAAAAACACAATTGAGAGAAAACTAAGATAAAAAAAACACAAAAAAATCAAAATCAAATGAAAAACAACATAAAAAACAAAATCTAAACTCAAGTTCTTCACAAAAATCTTAGGATTTTTAGTAGTTTGAGAGCTTAGAAGTGTGATTCTCATAAATTCAATGTGTTTTGGAGTCACAAACACTTCCAGAAATGAACCAAACATAGTCTTGGATCATCAATGAAGATCAAGTGTTCTTAAGGTTTTCTTCATCAACTTCAAGCAAATCAACGATTTTACTCCAAAACAAGGTAACTGAGAGTCTAAAATTCACTCCCTTTTGATTTTCAGTTTATTTTCTATCTTCAAACTCCATGAAATTGAGTTTTTATGAGAGAAACACGTAAAAATGAAGTTTCGCAGCAATCTGCTGCATTTTTGGGCAACAAAGGCACCCGGCCTTCCAAGGAAGGCTCTAGCCTTGCGATGAAGGCACCCAAAAATGCCCAGATTGCTGTCAACCACTTTTGTCTTCGATCTTCCAGTGATTACAGGCTTTGTTTACCTTGGAAGGGGACTCAATTCACTTCCAGTGGTGTTAATCTCTAAGTTCTAGCAGAGAAACAACTAAAAAAAATATCAAATCATGCCCAGATTCTGAGATCAAAGTGGGTTAAGGCCTAAGGGTCGAAAATCCATATTTGATCCGAATGAGTACGTTAACGATTTTAATGTTGTTTCTTGCTGGGATTTGCGAATTTTGTTCATCTAACAAGATGAACATTGTGATCATTAGCTTGAAATAATGTTAAAACTGTTATATTTTTATTTTTGCAATTATTTATTTATGCACATTTATTTATTGTTCTTCAATTTATGTTGTTTATTTAATATTCTAACTCACTAACAATTCTAACCCTACTGACATTAACTAACATTCTGACAGTTTAATTTTTTTAGTTTTATT
Organism: Jatropha podagrica; assembly: GCA_947857235.1. Taxonomy (NCBI): domain Eukaryota; kingdom Viridiplantae; phylum Streptophyta; class Magnoliopsida; order Malpighiales; family Euphorbiaceae; genus Jatropha; species Jatropha podagrica. The sequence continues at coordinate 9,276 of CANUEP010117891.1, read as the reverse complement.
GTTCATTCTATAATTATTTATTAATTAACGAACTAATATTTGAATTTTGATGTTTTTGTTTTAATTGTTGCATTAATCATGTTGTTTGATTATTTGTATTTGATATAATTTCTTGTTTTATTTATTGTAATATTCTGAGTTGAATGTAATTTAATCATATGAGTTGTAATAATTTTATTTTTATTGATTTGTATTAATTAAATGGGAAATGAGAATATGTAAGGGGATTAATGGGTAGAATGTATTATTAGGAGATGATTTGTAATCTTTTCTCCTCCCCCTTTCTTGTGGATGATTTAATTATTCGTGATGATATATATGTATGACATTATTTTCAAAATTACATAAAAAGATTTTACATCACAAATTAAATTTAATACCACAATTAATAAATAACGAATATATGGACAATTAGGAGGCCGACTTTATACTAGGCCACTCCATTATTTTTGGGAAGCCTAATAATGAAGTTGTGAACATGTTTTCATTAAGAAAATAAACTATTCTCCTTTCCTTCTAGTAATTTTCAATTCGATGATGAATTGTCTTAAGCAGGAGAGATTGAAATGACCCGTTAAATTGTTTTCAAAGAATTTTCATTTAAAATTTTATTATGAACTGTAACCAATGATATTTAGCGAAAAATAATATCTTATGTCGCAAATCGATATCTGAAAACTAAATTTAAATAGTCTAACTCGATTGAAAAATCCTTGAATTAAATGTAAATCGGGCTAAATTGTTGGGTTAGACCAAATCGATTCAAATCGAACCAAAACTAATTAGATAAAATTAAGAATTGGACCAAACTGATCAAAAATCCCCTTCCCCTTTCTCCCTCAATCGATACCCTCTCTCTCCTCGATACCTACTCCCTCACTGCCACCACCATTTCTTCGCCTCCGGTGACCCAAGCTGACGGATGATCACACTGAACGTAAGAGCTTGACATGAGGAGCTCGTGGATGGCCTTAGTTGATGGGATTGAGGCCTGCATCGAGAACATATCGCGACTGCAAAACCAGCATCGCGCAATAGAGGATTTTCGGTGATCCACGCGATTCCGGCGGCTGCAACGTGAAGGAAGGGTGTCGATCGACTGTACTCCTCCGTGCGATCATTTCCCGGGTTTCAGTTTCGACGTATGGGCTAGCATGGCGAATCTGCCATGAATGGTGGCCTCAAGGTGGATGTTGAGGTTGTTTCCGGTAAAAGGACTCATTGGCTCAATGATTTGAGGATGGATTTGGACTCCTCGTGAAAAACTGAGTTGATTGGTGGTACGCCTGAGAAATTTTGGGCAGTCATGATTTTCCGACCACCGTGCACGACGGCGATGACGGTGGTCCGATGACCTGTCGGTGGCGGTCCGGTGAGACACTCGGGAGGCAGAATATTGCATTTCGCGCATTGAAACTAAATCAGAAGTCCGATTTGGATTGGTATACTTTAAATTCAGTTATTAAATTTTAAAGCAATTGCGATTAAAAACTTTATTTAGTTGAATTACCTAAATTAGTTTGATTGCAATTAATAAATTAAACGGAAGATAGTATGAATTAGATTCTCAATTTATTAATGAAGTTAATCAAATTGTGGATATTATTAATTGAAAATGACAATAATTGGTTAGTTGTGGAAATTCAAAATAGAGACAGTTAATGAATGAATATGAATTTAATTTAATACTAGAATTTTAATTGAGAACATTGAGTATAGAGGTTGAGAAAATATTCTGAAATTGCCCGATGGATGGACTGTGTTATTTTTGTGAAATGTGAATCTTAAGCAGATTAAAGTACAAATAAAATATTGCTAAAATTATAATAGAAAAAGGAAAGAAGAAATCAAATTATTTAATAATAAATTGTATTATTATATAAGGAAATAAATTGATAAAAGAATAAATTGGTTGTGAAATTGATAAGATGTAACGGAGCAATTGAACATAAGTAAATTAAGAAGATTTAAGAAATTTACTATAAAACCTTATTATATAAGTTGATAAAATAAATGGAGATTCAAATAATTATATGTAAACTTAGTTTTAATAAATCAACTAGGCAATTGCTTTATATGGTAATTACGAAAATAAGTTACAAAACCTATTGAGAAATAAAATCTAGTTTCTTAAATAAAATCAAGATAGCCAAAGGATTCAAATAAATATGTAATTATATATATGTATAGTTGCATACATTTGACTTTAATAAATGAAATAAATACTTGCTTTTATAGGAATTTAAAAGATTAATTGATAAACTGAGTTTAATAGATAGACATAAATAAATTAATGGTTTCATGTAACTATTAAAGTAAAGAATAGATTTAAAGTGTTGAAGAAATATAGACTACAAAACGATAAATAAATTTATGGAAAAATTTAGTTAAGCAATCTACTAAGGATATACTTTTATGACATCTAAGAAAAAATAACGAGTGAGAACACAATAATGAATAAGAATATTAAAGAATTTAAATATCAATAAGGAATGAAAACAGAGAACTGAAAAATAATGTATAAATTGTTTATAGGTTAAAGATTTCTAAGAGTTTATCATGGAAGCTTTGTTGATTTGGGAAAATACATTCTTGCTTCCAAGTAAGTAATAATATATAATGTTTTACTAAACTCATGGTTGCATAATTTATTTTATGCATTGTTACCTATTAATTATAAATTCTTGCATGCACAGTATATGGATGAATGAATGTGCATTGATGAATGTTGTGAATAATTGCTTTGTGCATAATGATATGTGATTGATGTATGGGAGTTAGAACGATGTGAATCACCTGGGGTTGAGAGCACGGGCATGGTAAGAATGCCGTTAGTGGGCCGTAAGCGGTGGGAATGGCGCCCCCCCTTGTGCACTCTGGATTATGGCACGTGTCATGGAAAAATACTTTTATAAGAAAATTATTTTATAGAAGATGTTTTTATTTGATTATGATTTTGCCCGAACGAGGGTGGGCTCCCTAGGTGCATGAGTCACAGGACCATGGGATTATATGATATGATGGATATTAAAGCATGCTTGGGGAGAGTAGGGTCTTGTTAAGATGATTTCACTGAGTAATAACCACTTGATGTGCATATGGTTACAGTTGTTTGTGGATGATATGATTGACATTGTGTGAATGTAGAATGTTCATTTAGAATGCCTTAAGTATCATTTGTGTGAATGTGTGGGTTTGGTATTATATGTTATTATTCATTGAGTTTTATATTCACCCCTCTCCCCCTTTATCCTTTATTTTGTTTCAAGAGATTGTGAATCATTTGTAAAAATTTGGAGCTTTAGTTTTCCTTCCTTTCAAGGTTATTTAAAAGAATGTTTAAATGTGTAAGATAGAATCATTTAGGATTCTTTATAATTGTACAGTAGTAGAAAATCCGTAGTTATTATAAGATTTTATGATTGTAATAATAATGTTAAGTGTATGTATAATTTTATAGGAACGGTTAAGTTGAATGAAATAAGACCTTGTAATAGTTTGAATCATTAAAAATATAATGGGCCAACTTGTAGAATATTTTCATATAATTATGGTCTTATAATAAGAGATTAGGCTTACTATGGACCTTGGTGGCCTTGAGCTTTCCTAGGCCCTAGTGCCGGTCCGGCCCATGGAAACGGGTCGTGACAGTTAATGTCCTCACAATGCTGCATTACTAGAGAAAGGTTATAAAGACAAGAGGCTAAACACATTTTTTACCTCAAACTTTAACAAAATTTTTAATTTGCCCCTTTTTTGGAACATTTACCTATTACGCCGCGGCCCTTTTTGTGAAAGTTTAACAGAGCTTGCAGTAGCATTAGAGAAGGAACATGTCAGGCGTTTAACTCCCCGTTAGCCATCAAAATGACACCGTATTAGTTACTGTCTGTTTGCCCTAGAATGGTAAAATGGCTCATGAAAATGACCTCATTTTTTAATAGGAAACTAACCCTTGTTTAGAAGATAAAATAACTAAAATGACGCCACCTCCGTAGATCAATTGCTAACAGCTTTTGTATAAAACCTTAAAATCGCTCCCTTTTCAACCATAACAGATCCAACTAGTTGAACCAGAGCAAAAATAGCTCCAAGCAATGATGAGAACCGTCTATGGAATGCCTGTGATGCTGAAATTTATCCGACGCATACCCGTATGACAACCACAATGACCATCACATCGATAATGAAGATTCTATTCATCCGTAACGTTTCAACTTTGAAAGCTGCGAGTCGACGCAGCGTGGCTATCTGGATGCCTCCTGTTTTCGTATCCTATCCGATTCTTTGTTGAGAATGCAGTTAGCGGAGATGGAGATGATCAGTGCATGATGCTACGAACTCAACTACAGATCGCATCAACTATCCCTCGGAAGGGGCCGATCAAGAGAAGGAATGAAGTAGATGAAGATGAGTCGGCCATCTAAACAAGGCAAGTGGTTTATTGTTATTGCAGGGAAGGAGCTTTGCTGCTAAGATTATTTTGCTTTCCCTTAAATTTATTGTCTTTTTTTTCCTTCTTTTTCCCATCATTGTCCAACTCCACAGCAACTGCGTTGTTGTGATTGTCGAAGGAGCTTTGCTGCTAAATGCATGTGATTTTTGAGTCTTCTTTTTTAACAATTAAAATAATTTTGCTCAAAACAAAAATATGAGCTTGATTGTGTTACTACATGCGCTAAGGTGATTACATTGCTGGCAGTTAATAACCTTGTGTTCCTGAGAAGCATAAACTGATTTCAAAGACGTAATCACAGTGGAGGGACTGAGTTTTGTAAGGAAAACGACATTGTTTTATCATTTTGGGGGCAAACTAACAGTGTAACACCCGTCGCCCAATCCTGGAGAATTAGACGGTGAATGCCACATTCGGTGCCGAAGCACCGCCTTATCTCACTTACTAACTCTAGATCACATATTAGAAGTGGTTAGATTTTCATAAGGAAGCAAGTAATTAAAAATTTTTAAAAAATAAAGTTTAAGGAAATTCTAATGAAAATTTCGCAAGAGTTTCCCCTAAAAATTTACTTGACACACAAGGAAAATATACACACTTCCAATACAACTTCTATAAACCCCAAAACTCCAATTCAGCACGAATCATTAGCAAGCACTTCTAAATATTCGCCCATTATATTTAGATACCATCATCAATGTTATAACCATTCATTCCAGGAGTAGTTATTGATATTCATTCACCAAAATATAATAAAAAATCATTACTTAATTAATCACAACTCTTAATTTACAAAAAACTTAATATGTAAAACCTTCACCATTTACAATATTTATATACATGCCAAAATCACCATGCAAGAGATATTCTACCCAAAATAGTATATATACTCTGACGTTCCTTTTTGGTCCTTAAAAGAGTCCTTCGCCCCTAACCTGCACAGGATAAAAATCAATGTGTTGAGTGGAAGATTTAGTGGTGCTAAATAATCAACAATTTAAAATAACACACATAGCCCAAAAGTAAGTCTCGAAAATGCTTTAAATTACTCAAATATATGTAAATTAAATTTCGAAATCATATCAATTGAATTTGAACACCATGAAAACCATAAACAAAAAGAAAAAGACTATAATACATATGAGTCTTCATCCTTTATAATTTAATAAAATTTCATTCTTAATTAAGGCTCTTACTAAATAGAAAAAATGTAAGCAGATTCGATCGTGGCCAGTGAAAGCGCCACCCCTATCATATAATTGTGGCCTGTGGAAGCGTCACCCCTATTGTATAATTGTAGCCTGTGAAAGCACCACCCCCATCATATAATCGTGGCCTGTGAAAGCACCACCGTGGCCTGTGGAAGCGCCACCTCCATCTCATAATAAGCGCTTTTGCTTATTTATAAGGGCTGATAACCCTAGCTTATGATCATAGCTTCACATAATAAAATGGGCTGATAACCTGAGCATGCTCACATATCGCAATACATCTCATCATACCACATGTCAATCATGTATAGTAGAGCCTAAATAAATGCATTTTCCCATAATAAGGCTTATTTCTCATTCACCCATCCTTATTTAAAAACATTATAAAATTAACATTTATTATTTCAAAATTCTTTTATTTACAACTTAAAACATCCATCAAAATCAATTCATGTTTCGAAGTAAAAACCTTTCTTTCATAATGCCTTCATTAAAGATATTAAATATCAACTTAAAATCACTCTTTTAAAACATTAAATCCATTTCTTTGAACACTTAACCATAAAACCCAATTTTCCATTTCCAAAACCTTCTTTAAGTCATGAAAAATACTTAAACACTATAATTCAAATTCAAGCTTTAAACCATCACAAAATTACTTATTAATAAGCTTATTTAAATCAAAATCAAGCTTGAAAATCAAAGAAATCAAGATGTCCTTCATCTTAACGTGATTCGGCCATTCCTCAAAATCAAGGGGGAAAAATGTTTCTTTCCAAATTCATTTCATAAATCATAAAAAAACACATTTCAAAACTCATTCAAGTTCAAATTTAGCATAAAAATCAAAGGGCACAAGGTGCCCTTCACCATAAGTGGTTCAGCCACTCTTAGTTAGAGGGGAAAGGGATGATTCCCTTCCCTTCCAAGCATTCTACCATGCTTAAAACTCATGGGAAAACACATTAAAGTAACTAAAGTCTCATCCCCAACACAATTCACACACATTCACAAAAATTCATCAAAAACCTAAAAATGAAAAACTTGAGAAATTGAAAGGGAATGAAATAGTAGAGCACTAACCTCTTGAATGAGCTTGAATAATCTTAGAGAGCACTAATCCTTAGCCTTTTCTTTGCCTTTGGTGGAGGGTTCACCAATCTCTTCAAAGTAGGAAAATGCTCATTAAAATAAAAAATTAATACTAGAAAAGAAAAGAGCATGGCTTAATGCATTAATTTCACGACTAATCCTAGAGTTTTACTTAATAAATTATAAAAACCCAAAAATTGCAACTCACCTCCTTCAATGGCAACTTCAAATCGAAAGCTTAGGAACTCTAAATTCTAGCTTCTACTACTTATTTCTTAAAGATTAATCTCAATTCTATGGTTTAATTAGGTTACTTAATGGTATTTTGTCGAAGAAAATGAAAGAAAATGGAGGAGGAAGAAGAGGTGAAAATGGCACAGAGAATGGGGAGGAAGAAGAAAGAGAAGGTGTAGATCACTTAAGTAGCAAAGTCAAACTTTGCTTCCTCTTTTCATGCTAAAAAAATGGCTAAGATCAAGTCTTAGGTAATCTCATCCAATGGCTCTAAATATTCTTCAAATAATTCATTCCTAAATATTATTTAACTCCACAAATTAATTAAATTAACTTCTAAAAAATAATTCACCATTTATTCCTTAATATACCACAATAAAAATAATATTCATTAGTTGCCGCAATTCTCCAAAAATATTCATAAAATATTCTCTACCCATCTAAATCGTACAAAATGCTCTTAAAATATTAAATAACATATTAGACACTCATAATAATTTTTTCGAACCAAAATAATACCAAGTCCCGGACCGATAGTACTATTCACAGACTGATAAATCACCATTTATGACATTGAAAAATTAGACTGTTACAAACAGTGAATAATACGGTATCATTTTGATGGCTAAGGGAAGTTAACACTTAACACGCTTCTTCTGTAATATTACCGCACGCTCTGTTAAACTTTCACAAAAAGGGTCGCGTATACATCACACATAAAGTTCGGGTGCGTAATCGATAAATGTTCCCAAAAAGGGGCAAATTGAAAATTTTGTTAAAGTTTGAGGGCAAAAATATGTGTTTAGTCAAAGACAATAATTAAAAGAAAAACCAAACACCACAAAATCATCCATAAAAACCTCAATGAATTTTTCAACCATGTCAGAAAATATGAAAATCATACACCTTTGAAAAGTCACAAGTGCACCACACAACCCAAAAGGCGTTCTCCTATAAGCAAAAGTACCATAACGGCAATTGAAAGTGGTCTTCTCTTGATCTTCGGGAGCTATAGCTATTTGAAAATACCCTGAATAACAATCTAGAAAGCAATGTAAGGATAACCTGCAAGTCTCTCAACCATTTGATCAATAAAAGGTAAAGAGAAGTGATCTTTTCATGTTGCTTTGTTCAACTTACGATAATCAATTGACACACGCCAACTTGTGATAGTTCTAGTATAAATTAATTCATTATTATTATTAGAAGTAACTATCATACCTCCTTTCTTAGGAACAACTTGGACGGAGCTTACCCAACTACTATCCAAGATTGGATAGATAATTTTGGCATCTAAGAGCTTAATGATTTTTGCTTTGACTACATTCTTCATGTTTGGATTTAGTCTCCTTTGGTGCTCAATTGTAGGCTTGTCATCTTCCTCCATCAAGATCTTGTGCATGCACACACTTGGATTAATCCCTTTCAAATCTGGAATTGACCATCCCAAAGCCTTCTTATGCTTACTTAGAACCTGCAACAACTTTTTCTCTTGATCAAGTGATAAGTGAGAGGAAATAATAACAGGAAAAGAATCATTTTCACCTAAGAAAGTATATTTAAGATGAGAAGGTGTGAATACTCAAATTTTGAGGCTCAAAAGGCCAGTTTTGAGAATTCTCCGGAACGAGGAAAACTAGAAGGTCTGTCGGCCGCAGCGGTGGCAGCCGCTGCGGCAATAGCCGCTATCGCCGGTGGCGACAGCGGCTACGATCGGCCTTTAGTACCCAATTTTTTAGGCTCAAAAAGCCTATTTTTCCGGACTGCAAACAGCCCGGCCGGACCGAAGGCCATTTTGGAAATTCACCGAAAGTATGCCAAAATGGTACATGAAATGTTCGAAAAATTATTAGGATGGCAGAACTGGTCCCGAAATATTTTTTGGAGGTCCGGAACTCCCCGAAAAGCCTCTGGAAGTGAAAAAGAGAGAGAGGGCAGGACACACCCGCCCCAGCTAGGGCGGCCATGCCCGCCCTGGCAGGGCGGTCACGCCCGCCCTGGAAGGGCGGACATCCCGCCCAAGCAGGGCGGTCACGACCGCCCTCGGGTCCATTTTCGCCTATAAAATGAGGCCCCGGGCTCTGTTTTCAGGCACAGTCTGTGTTGACGGACATTCCCTTTCTCCCATACGCTCCTTGCGACTCTTTACTGCTTTTCTGCATTTTTAATTTCTGCATTCTTGTTTGTTATTTGGTCACCTAAATTAAACCAATTAATAATTCCTTTAACAAGAAGCTGATTCTGGAGTTAAGAAGCGGTCGTCGATTAAATCAGGTATGTAAG